>JAOVVB010000050.1:10990-28616 GCA_028570985.1 Heterobranchus longifilis
ACGTTGCATTGTTATTGAACAGATACATCTCCTGTACTGCTACAGAATTTTCAACCTTTTTCTTCATGGGAGCCGTTGTTGCTAAACAACAGTCACTACACTTGGACACAAGAAAAATGTTTTACGCATGTTATAGTAAATAGTAGACCACGCATGGGCTCAGTCTCAGTGTGTGACGAGCACGAGATAGAGAAGAACCATTGGCTCAAGACCTCCATAAATTTTTGCTCATCTTGCAAAACACTCGCAGACCAAATTACTTGCAATCCAAGGTGCCATTGTAATTTTTAATTTTAATGAAAATGACTAAGTAACCATCATTTACCTAGTGAGAAAAAGAAAAAGCAACCTCTCCCTGGACGTGGGCTGGTCTCGGGTGCTGAAATACGTGTAGATCTGCAGAGCAAAAAGAACTAGCCAAAAGCACATGAACAGCACGGGTAAAACAAGCTGATTCCACAGGGACATGCCAAGGGCCAGGAGCCCATACACCTCCACCACCTGCAACAACATAGTGAAACGTTCATATATTAGAGTTGTCACTATGGAATATTTTAATTACAATATGTTGACAATTTTCTTGGTTTTCTATAAAGGAAAACAGTTTAATAAAACAATGTGACATTTTTCCAGGGGTTTAATGAAATTCAGGTTAATACTGTTTCAATTGGAGTAATATCACTCAAAGAACAATGAAATATTAAATATAAAGTGTAAACAATTAACTGCTTCCTGAAAGTGTAGTGCATTAAAATAAAAAAGTGCAACATAAATGGACGAAATAGCTCTGTAAAAGAAGTTTCTCAAACTATTGACATTTGATTAAATTAAGTTTTATTTTCTGCTCAGATTTATTTTCTCTTCAGGGTCAATTTTCAGTCATTTGAAAATTCATTGACTCATTTAATTATCTTTTTTTCTTTTATATTACAAATTATTTTTATTTGATCTTACAGATAGGGTCAGGTACCAAACTTTTATGGCACCAACCAAATAACTTTGACAATGTTGAACAAAACGCAGTCTTGGTAGAAAATTTCCAAATTTACCCAAGGAGTAAATCTCATCAGGATCAGTAAACAGTGCTAAAAGATGGGGCTCACATGCGTATGAGGGGCTTAAATACCCTGCGCATCACATAGTAGATGTTAATATGACTACGCAATCAACAGTTGCTCCATTTTATCATTCTTAATGATTTTATTTTCAAGTTATGCACTATATAAAAAGGTTGTGTCCATAACAACAATGCTCGGAGGAGGAACTGCAATGTTCCTTTCAACCGGCAAGGGTATAAACCCCCAACATTAAAAAGAACGGTGCTGTGACTGGAGTTTTAGCTGGTACCTTGTACATGCTTGTTTAATAAATTTAGCATTAATGTACTAAGGTCTGCAACTGGGGACTTGTGACCCTCATGGAAATTTACAAAGTTTTTAAATGATTTTAATTTAATAACAGACTGCGTTACGAATGCTCGTTCAGTAAATTTCTATAAATGATGAACTGAATGATTCAGTTTGCAACAAAAGAAAGTGAGCATCATTAACATGCAGGGAGGTGAATGTGAGTGGCAGAAGCCTTCAATTCATCTGACTTCTATTATCCATAATATTCTGTGGGCCGAAGAAAAAAAGTTACCCGTCTCTCTCTCCTGTCAGAAAATAGAAAATCATGCAAGGATCAGAATCCTCTGTCAACTTAAAACAAAAGTACACTGCTCAGGTCCCAAACGAAGAAAAATGAGAAATGAATGTGAACTAGATCATTTTTGGGACTGTAACCCTAGTTCAAAATAAAAAATTGCATGCTGTGTTGCTCTTTTTAATGTTTATGAACTTGCACAACACATTACGAAGTTTATAGATTTATTTTTTATGTTGAATGAAAATTGTGAGGTTACTAAAATTTTCAAACAGAAAAAGATAATCACCCTGTTTTAAGCAGGTTTATTTTTTTATGATATGAAATGACAGTGAGCAAGGAGCTGAAAATAAATAAAATATGTACATACCATATTGTGTAGTTAATATTTTTGTTAAAATAATGCAGAAATGTTGTTTTTTTTTTATTTAAACAATACGTAAACTAGCAGATGGTGTTTCTGCTACACAGCCAGGTTGAGTGACTGTTTCTTATAAGTTTATATCATGGTTATTCTAAGCAACTCTGGATTGTTCCAAATGTGTATTCACATCTATATTCTACCAAGTTAATGCTTACTTTAACTACATTAACAGTGTACAACTGCATTTAACATTGTTATTTTATTTAACACTAGGAATTTATTTTGCAGTGATAGGAATTTGTCTGATATTCTATTTTGATGTGAGTGTATTTATGCTAACTGACCTGTGCCAATTCCCGGTATGCAGTCTTGGCGAGGTTGAAGGGAACTAGCAGGTTAGATGCTAGAAAGTAGATGACCTCTAGTCCAGTGAAAATCATGGCAAAGCGATTTACAAACACAATGGTCTCCAGAGGCACAAGACACAATCTGGCTACCAGGGGGAGTAAGTGGGCCGAAAAAAGCCAGATCCTCTTGGTCTGCATGACGCATGAGCACAGGGTACACACCACCAACTGGCCTGCACAAATGCAATATTTGAAATTAAGCAAATAATTAATAAAATCAAATTGGTAAGAAATTAGCAATAACAATTTTCATAGGATCATATGATCTGAGCTGTGTAAAATGCAGCCCTGCTAAATAAAAATATTTAAGGATTCTTAAAACACTGCACACTCACACTAGATTAAAAGAGAGTCAGAGAGAGTGAGTGAGTGAGAGAGAGAGAGAGAGAGAGAGAGAGAGAGAGAGAGAGAGAGAGAGAGAGCGAGAAAGAGAGAGAGAGTGGTCAGAGTAAGTGAAAGTATTAAAAGATGGGATTATGAAAAAAACATGAAAGAGGGAAGTTTTGGGTATAAGCCTTACTTAAGAAGGAACAGAGAATGAACTCAGCTGATGCCAGCTACATCTTCTGTGGTTTAAACCAGCAAGACCATCATGACGAAATGCCACACTGAGACTCTGGATATGTTAGCAAAAAGATTTTTAGAGCTTCTTACACATCAAGGCTGTGGTGAAGCGGTTCATAGACAGCGGCTCCAAATAAAGTGGGCCTTCATACCCAGACTCTAGCTCACCACGAACGTAGTCTCTGAAACCAAGAACACACAGCATAGGGTACAATTAGTCCGCGAAACTGAAAGGACACAGAAACATAGGTTTTCAATTCATAGGTTAAACATGTTCAGTGCTATCAGAAAAAAAAACATCAATCATGACTTATAGTCGCGTAGCTGAGATAGGGGTATCAGACTCTCTGGTTGAGAGCAATATTGTTCTAGTCTTATAAGACACACTCACACCAAGCTAGGTCAGCTCTTTAAAGAGTAGAAAGGAATACAGTAAACAGAGGGATAGGCGTAAGTTACAATTTGCATGTAATGGTTTTGCTACACTTGGGTTAGCTTCAATGTTAAAATAAGTACATTATGATGAAATGTGAACAAAAATATCTTTTACCTAATCCAACACCAGACAGACATACAATGCTTCAGCCTTTTTCCTAATGTTTCTCAAAACAAATTTTGGGGATCCCACTGCATATTGTTTTAAAGCTCAGCTGAAGAAAGCTTTTATTACTCATATAGTTATATTCTATAATCACTTAATGCAGGTCAGAGTTGCTATGGATATGTAACCCATCCAGGCATTTAGGCAGGATGGAGAGGATACCAGAATGTCACAGGCACCAGCAGTCCACTCAGCTTTATACTGTAATTATTAGATAATTGAAATGTGGTAAAGGTTTGGGGGCCTTGCATGTACTTTGCCTAGCATAAGTAAATAATTTTGCAACGGCCCGACTACACACCTACACATACTTCAATATTATGGCTTATTTTTTTGTACATGGATGACAGACAATCTCTATTAAACTTATTTCAGTTCAGGCTGTAACAGTACAAAATGTGGAAAAAGTGAATACTTATGCAAGGCACCATTTACACAAAAAATTTATATATTTAGTTCTACTTCTATGTATTCCAGTACTTTTGTTGCATACATAATTAACTTTGCAATACCATCCATGGCAGCATGAACTCCTTTAAATTTACATATGGTGAGTGGCCAAAATTTGTATTTTGCAAATTCAGGTTTCCATGGTCACAACCTTGTGGCAACCTATAAGACTATTAGGGTCTATGGAACAGGTAAATTCCATGATTCCATTGCTGTCAAACCAACTGTACCAAGTTGGGCAAGTTGTGTTCATCCAGAAATGTACGAGCTGTAATTTGAACAGATATTTAGCATCCATACATGTACGTATGACAATGCATGTTCACAACCATACCTTGAAATCTGGTGTCCAGCAAAAAGCAGCAGAGCGGTGACAACATACAGGTAGAGCTGAACCAGACGCTGACGAGGCAGGGTCAGCAAAACCAGACTCAGAATATAGCCTGAGAGAGAGCTAAGTTAGAAAACTGTGTAAGCAAGCAATCCCTATATACAAGCTCACAAAGGAGCATTTTAACCAGTTGAGAGCTAAAATAGCAACACTGGCTGGGGAGGGCAGCTTATTTACAATGACTGTGGAAGCAAAGAAGGTCATTAAAGAGGTCATGGTATGCGAAAGGTCATAAGCAGACCAGAGGATGGAAATTTACAAAGAGTTACATAACCAAATCCATATGAACATGGACCAACACCAATGCATCTGCTCTAGACATCCAAATGAGTCCCCAATTATTCAAATGTGGACATGGAAAATAGGCAACCCATAGTTTAAATCACTATCTGCCAAAATTTTACATTTATAGAACTAGTAGTCATGGAATTAATAAGGTTATTCATTCATTTTGTGGTACACAGAAAAGATTGTCCGATGTGTCAATAGAGACATGTTTGAACATTTCCTAAATTTTCCTTGCCATTTTTGACAGGTGTTAAAGACATTCAAGGGGAAAAAAGTACAGTGAAACCTTGGATTGCAAGTAACTTGGTCTGCAAGTGTTTTTCAAAATTTTAAAACGTTAACATCCGTGCATACGGGTACTGTTTATTATAAACATTGTGACCACGTGTGTGTGAGTACATAAAGCATTTATTTATTTATTTTGTGTCCAAGTCTTGTGACTGTTCTTTAGTAACTGTACTGCAACAACATGCTCCCTAAAGAATAAAGTTAAAAAGGCTGTAGCATTGCGAGAGATGAATCTATGCAACGACACATTTTCGCGAAATCCTCAAAAGGAGGCAAAAGCAACACACACACACACACACACACACACACACACACACACACTAACGGAATTACTGCTCTCCGACAGAGAGTCAGAGAGCAGTGATTCCATTTGTGTGTGTGCGCGCACATTTTTGTGTGTGTGAAATTTGTCCTACACAGTAGCCCTCTCTCTCCTTCTCTCCTCTCTCACCAGCCACGATTCTTTTCAAATATAAACTGCAGGTTCATTTGTTTTATTTTTACTTTATATTTTGTATTAATAATTTTTTTAAATAATATTTTGGGTTGTGGAATGAATCATCAGCATTTCCATTATTTCTTATGGGGAAATTTGCTTTGATATACCGGTGCTTTGGCATGCTTCCGGAACAAATCATGCTCGCAATCCAAGGTTTAACTATAAACTTTTCCTTAATTTCTACTTATCTCCTTAGTTTCTATTCATCACAACCAAATACCCCTATTTTGTGATCCTTACCAACTACTATAAAGAAACAATCTCAAGTGATACAAAAACTCCAACCACAGATTTCAATATGAAGTTTTTATATACAATATTTTTCCTGAAAAGTAAACCAACATAGAAACCATGCAGGAAAAAATAGCTACTTTACAGTCACATATAGAACCAACTTTTAGTAATAGTAATAAAGTAAACATGCAGAAGATCATCAGTGTTAGTTGCCACACTGCTCTGAAAAAAAAATATTTAAAAAATCACTAATGATTGACAGCATTCATTTAAGCACAGCTCCTCTTAGATTCCATCACAATATCTAAACAAGATTGAGGGCTGAAATTTGACTTGGCCGTTCTAACATCTTGCTTTGTTTTTGTTAGTCATCCAGATGGTCATACACTTTTGATCACCGAACTGTTGTAGGACCCTATTTTGGCTTAATGATTAAAGGTTTTACAAGTTCAATCATCATCCCAGCGCCACCATCCTTGACGGTTGATGAGGTGTAATGTCTCCCCAAACAATGGTGCTGTCTGTGCATGATGACCAATGACCTTTTTTGTGGTCTCATCTGTCAAAAAGATATTGTTTTAAAACCATTCTAGTTTGTTCCAATACAAATTCTGCAAACCCAAGTCATCCTGCCATATTATTTTTGGAGTAAATACTTCAGTCTTCTTCTAACTGTGCTGTCAATAATGTGCTTATACAGGCATGTTGTTCTGTTGTTGTTCTTGTTTACGTTCCTTTTTGCCATGAATGTATCTGTATAGGAATGTATGAATGTATTAGGTGTTAAATAGATACATCAGAGAATACACTTAATTTGTCGCTGTTGCTCATAATACTTGTAGAGAGGCCCCTATATACCACCAGACATATTTTCATTTACATATAAAGTGCATGTAATGCATTTTTCTGTATAACCCTATCTGTACTGTAGGCTTTTTTTATAAAAAAAAAAACACACACACTCAGAGCCCCGCGCAAGCGATCACACACACACGCACGCACGCACAGAGAGCCCCGTGTGAGCGAGCGCACACACACAGAGCCCCGCGCGAGCGAGCGAGCGAGCGAGCACATACACACACACGCGCGCGCGCACACACACACACTGCACAGGGCACGCGAGCACACACACACACCGCACAGGGCACGCGAGCACACACACACACACACACACCGCACAGGGCACGCGAGCACACACACAGCCCCCGAACAAGCGCACACACTCTCACCCCAGCCCAAGCACACATATATACAAACACAAAAAAAGATGCTTTACGCACACAAACACTCGAGAGAGAGAAAAGAGCCATTGGCTCAGTTGTGTCATGTGACTCTCTGCGTATGCGTGCCACATGATAGTCGTTTATCAAGTCAAAATTTATTAAACATTTTTCCTCATCTTGCGGAAGGCTTGCAAACCAGGTCACTCGCAATCCGAGGTAGTGAATCGTAAAGTACTAATAATTAACAATCGCTGAAAAAAAATGGAACAAAATCACAAACCACACATAGTGAAACACAGGCAATATGTATATATTTCTAGAATGTATTAAAATAAAAATATAGTACAGTATAAGTAATATGATATATAACTTAGCTGTATATTACAGCAGTATGAAATTAATTATTAAAAGCTTATAAATAGAACATGGGGTAGTATGTTCTACAAATGTTTAGATTCTTAGATATTTCAGGTTAATGCTGGAAAGTGCTTCAGTTTATCTTTATTTATACATAGACACTAAAAATGGAGAGAGAAATGGAATAAAATTTTCTTAGGAAAAGGAAATCTGGAGTTTAACAAATCTGAAGTCTCCAAACTTCTACATAGCTGTACATGAAAGTCTCATGGTTTAGCTTATATTACTATACCAGGTAAATGTAATTTAAACCATTTTAGGTGCATTTAATTGATTGTCTATGTTATATTAAGTATCTATTATTATTTTTATTAAACTGTTATATAAATATATGATACATGGACTCACCTACATAGTGCAGGTAGAGGGCTAGGTACTTGTACTGGAAGAGGGGATTGTTATTCATACTGCTCCTCTGGATCTTCTGGAAGAATGAGCTCACGTCCCAGCGGTATAGCACCTCCAGCAACATGATGCTGGGAACCCGCAGGCCCACATTCAGCACAGACTCTAGCCGCTCCTTCACCGCCATTGCACAGCTGGCTGTCCCACTAAACACAAACAGCATATCCTCACGTCATCACAAAGAATAGCCCCCTACAGTCATAAGATGAAGGGCAAGATAACATAATAAACACATACCATTTTATTAAAAAAAATTGCAAACAGGTTCTAGCGCTATCAGGAGCAGCAAGAAACAATAAATGATGGAGGGCAATGTGTCCTCAGATCAGTTGTTCCTTAATTTCGTTATAATGAAGATGAGAATAAGAGCAGGCTACCTGTCAGTCATTACACTCATTAAAGCACAGATACACCTTTATGCATTTGGCTGATGACATTCCCCTCTGCACGACACATGACATGCTGATATAGTAGATTTTGTCAAGGGGAAAAGGACACCCCCATTTTCATTCTGTGATTTTATCTAACATCAGAGCCTAAATTATAAGTGTGTTCTCTATAGCGTAAAAACCTCTATGCAAGACAATGACCCCAACACTGGCCACGCAAACATCCATTACATTGCCCAATAGAAGTGTTGTTTAATTTGTTTAACTGGAGTATTGTTTAAAACCTTAATTAAAGATGCAGAAATAATGAAAGTTGGAAAAAAAAAGTCAGTTTCTAAAACCACTATATTTTTTAGAAGTGGCTTAAAACTATAGCATTAACTGATAATTACAATGGCTCTAACTGGAGTAATGAAAAAGTGTACATAACATTTTTATTAACTGACATAGGTGATTGCACATGTTGCTAGAGTTGCTAGACCTTCGTCTCCAGAATCGGTGTCTGACCTCACAAATGCGCTTCTGGAAGAATGGTCAAAAATTCCCCATAAACACTCCAAACCTTGTGTTAAGCCTTTTCAAAAGAGTTGAAGCTGTTATTCTACTTGTAAAAATGCATGATTCAATGATGCTCCTAGTTCTTCATCTTTCAATCCCAGCTGTTCCTCAATATTTATACAGAAATGGTCCACCACAAATTTCATCACTTCAGTGGGGATAGTAAAGTTAATAAACCTTGCGGCAAAGTTGGTTTACAAAGCATTTATAAATTCAGTCATCACCTCAGTGATTTGTAGGCCTGATGTGTGCAGTGTGGAAAAGTAGGGAAATTTCCTTCAACATAAATCAGTAGAAAAATCCATGAGGCCCCTCCACAAGCTAGCTGACTGTTTCATTTCTACCCTGTAGCTCCATATTGAGCTGGTTCAAATGATGGAAAATGTCACTCAAAAACGAATGGCAGCGGAAAACTCAACATTTTCCACTAGAAAAAGCAGTATGTTTTTTTTTCTGCTTTGATTTACAAAGAAACATCAAGATCTCCTCCCTTAGTTTACAAAATGGTCTCAGTGCCTTTCCTCTGCTCAGTCACCTAATGTAATTACTGAACTGGTGTATCAAAAGAGGCGGATATCAATAGGTGGTGCTATAAGCTGGAGGTCCAACAAATAAAGTTGATAAGTTCCATACTGAGTCCATCTTCTTCTTCTTGTCTTTCAGCTGCCTCATTTGAACCCTATTCTCTCCACCCTCTTCTCTCACATCAACTAACTTCATGTCCTCTTAGACCAAAGAGAAGACTTATGGATTTAGTGTTTCTCGAGACCTCCTGTCTGGCAGTTCCAACCTCAGCATCCTACTACCAATATATTCACAATCTCTCCTTGCTACTTCTTGCTCCACAACAGTCACCTCTTCTACGCTTCATTCTCTTTTATTTTCCTCATTCATCAACTCTTCAAAGTACTCCTTCCATCTTCCCATCACCCTCCTGGCACCTGTCAGTACATTTTCATCCCTATCTTTAATCACTCTAACCTGCTGCACATCCTTCCCATCTTTATCTCTCTGCCTCGCCAACCTGTACAGATTCACATGTCCCTCCTTACTATCCAACCTAGCATACAAGTCCTCATATGCTCTTTGTTTGGCCTTTGCCACCTCTACCTTCACCTTAAGCTGCATCTCCCTGTACTCCTGACTACTCTCTTCAGTCCTCTGTGTCCCACTTCTTCTGCCTCCACTCTTATATGCCACCCTATGTTCCTGCCTCTTCTGAAAGAAAGTACTGCCATTTCCATCCTCTTTGCAAACTCCACCACCATCTGTCCTTCTGCATTCCTGTCCTGAAGACCAAACCTGCCCAACACATTCTCATCACCTCTGCTCCCTTCCCCAACATGTCCATTAAAATCTGCACCAATCACCACTCTCTCACCTCTGGGGATCCTCTAAATCACTTGATCTAACTCATTCCAGAATTTCTCCTTCTCTTTTAACTCACATCCTACCTGTGGGGCATAACCCAACACTGAATATCACACTTTCAATTTCCAGCTTCAGACTCATCACCCTATCTGATACCACCACCAGAACATGGTCTCTTAACTCACCAATTAAACCCTTTCAAACAGAAATCATGCTGTAAAGGCAATAGCAAGACCCCCTTAATGTTCTGCTTTCCCTTGCATTTTTGTAATTCATGCAGAACCCTTAAAGTCAGTCATAAGAAGTCTCTGTGTCTGCTTTCACCCAGCGTACCACCTGCGTCAGAATTACCAAGCATACCACTGCATTTCAAAACAAGGGCAGGTGAACTGGGGTTAGGTTGTTATCTGTGTACCTTTACATCACTTACCAAACTGCCTTAAAGTCCCACCTTTACGCTCTATGACTGGCTCTAAATCAATTCTTGTAGGGAGAATGTTCATCATTGTCAGTCTCAGCTCATCCTTTATCATTCTTGATGCACGACAGCTTTAGCACCAACTGCACTGGGAACGTCTAATCTTCTCTGTAAAAGATATCAGTGCGTACGCTGCTAACTGTATACTTTTGTTTAAATCTCCTGACAGCATGTCACAAACAGCACATTAGATCCTCATTCTGTGATAGGGTTCTCACTTCTCAGACAGATCTTGTCTCATCTTTGTCACCACCTCCGCTTCTGGATTAAATGCGTGTCAACAATGAAGCAGTTGTGTGACAGGGGCTTTAGTCTGGCACACAAGAGGCTTTGGTAAATAAGGTAATGTAGCTGTGGACACAACCACCATCCTAGCAGACAGGTTCTGTGCAAAAAACAAAAGTTGCTTAGCTTTTTGGCTGGAGAGACGGTTACTCTTCTCATTAAGATCATGAGACGTTGCACTGAATAGTCTCTCACTGTCTGTGCTGGTGCTTGGGGCAGATAAATACCTGTGTGCAACCCGTGCAAGCAATGGAAAGCAGTCTTTGTTCAAGCGCCAGTAGTCAAGGGGGATTGTCGCTTCTGGCAATGTGTAGTTCAGCTAGATAAGTCTCTAGTTGTTGTACGGCTGTGCTTGTTCCAACACCACTGCCGATCGGGCAATGCGGAAATGTTGCAACTTTGGTGTCCTCGTCTAAAACTTTAAAATACTTCCATACCGCTGACATGCTTTGTCTTTGGTGGGCAGACGTGTAATAACAGCTCCAGCGTCAGTAAAACCTAACCTGTGCTGCGCGAGGATGGGAGGAGCGGGGCGACATTAATTTTCGCAGAAAATTTGTGGCAGAAATCTCGGTGCACCCCTAGTGTTCCTCTGATCATGTGGCCCTAAAACAAAATTAGTCCAAGTAAATCCTGTCGAAAGAATTAATCAAATAATCTAACATGGCGGCGCTGGTGTGCTACATTGCTGTGCTACATTGCTGTTGTCAGTTGATTCATCCACAGCTTGAGAAATCGATTTCACCTTTCTTAGTTTATTCAAAAGAGTCTCAAAGACGTCTGAGGCAAGGACCTCTACTCTCTTTGTGGCTGAAGGGTCCGACATTGAACTTTTCTTGATCGAATCAATCACAGTTTTAGACTGAAACCACATCCTCAACTGATGCAAGCAAGCACTCTTTGTCTCGGCAACAGGACTTTTCTTTTTGTCTAATATCCATAAGCTTTTTTGTTCTCTAGAGCTCAAAACAGGATACAATGTCTTTGCTCACAGCAAGAAGGAAGCCCCAAATTCTTCTGGCAGTGAGTGTCAGCGCCAAGTGGGAAAGTGATGTCAAAGTTACCATGGGTTGTCTTAAAATGCCTTCTCAACAATATTATTTTCCTTAGCTTTTAAGTGCTAAAATCCTCAACATCAGAAACAGGACTATATAGGACTCATCCAGGGTAGAGGGACTTGCCAGTAATTCACCTGAACTCAGTTGTTTCCCACAAACTCCGTAAGCAATTTAATCTCCAGTTCCTGTCACTGGCTGATCAACTAGTGCATTTCTATTACAGTGAAACCTCGGATTGCAAGTAACACGGTTTGCAAGTGTTCCGCAAGATGAGCAAAGATTTTTAATCAATTTTGACTTGGAAAATGAACAAGTCTTGGTTTACGAGTACCGAGTATAATGTAGCACGCATGCACTTCTTGTTTTGACGCCGAGCGTCACGTGATCACAATTGAGCCAACGGTTTTTCTCCCTCTCGCGCGCTGCGGAACTGTGGGTGATCGTCTCCCCTGCTGGGTCTTAGTGCGCGTCTCTCACTGGTATAATCAACGTCATATTTTATTTTGTGTCTGTACGAGTGTGTGTAAACATATTTTATTTTGTGTCTGTATAACACAAAATAAAAAGCATTTTATTTTGTGTCTGTATGCGTGTGTGTACAGCGTGCATGTAAAGCAACAGCAAGTCTCATTAGAGAGGTTAAAAATCCATTTTCTCTCTCTGCTCAAGGCTCAGCCTGCTCTTTGTGTTGGTGTGCGCGCGTCATTGGACACCGTGCCACACACACACAAACACAGACCACTCCTACTTTCACCTTCACAGACACACACACTCTTTCTCTCTGCTCTACACAAAAACACTGCTCTGTCGTGATTCTTTTCAAAGGTAAAGTGCAGGTTAATTTGTTTTATTTTTACAAGAGTGATTCCGTTAGTGTGTCGCTCAATCGAGTGTCAGAGAGATTACTTGTTTATTTTTCCAATAAAACAGTGTTTCTGTTGTGTGCGCGCATATGTGTGTGAAAAGAGTGGAGGAAGGGTAACTGTGTAAGATGAGAAGGGGGAGAGGGAAGCTTACTTTAGATTCACATACACACACATACACAGCGCCTACGCACAAAAACGGAAACACTTATCTGTTGGGATTTATCTTTACTTTTTTTAAAGGTAAAGCGTGGGTTAATTTGTTTTATTTTTACTTTTTGTTTTGTGTTAATTATTTTTATGTATTTATTTTTTTGGGCTGTAGAACGAATAATTTGAATATTTGGAATATGAGCCCGCTTCCGGAAAGAATTATGCTCGTAATCCAAGGTTCCACTGTATAAATGTAAAAAAAAAAAAAGAGAGAGAAAGAGAGCGAGAGAGAGAGATCCGAGTTAATATGGCAGCATAAATCGGCACCCAAAAGAATCACAATTCATAACTGAACTGATTTTCTTTCATTAAAGGTAATTAAAGATCTTCAATCTTGACCAGTTGACCATCTAATAGACAATGGTGCTAAGAAGATGGATTTCCTGCTAGACCACTTCTCGATCTAGTTAACAAGATTTTCATTCATCAGCAATCATCTTTTTCACTGCTTCCCGAAACAGCTGTGACACCAATCTGGCCAGGGAGAAGCATCAGTCCATGAACATGTTCACCTCATAAAACTGCATAGACAAAGCCTACCATTGTCTTGGGAGGGGGGCGGGTGATAAACAATCATACTGCTGTGACCACACGGCACAAGCCATGAATAATGGCATCTTAACAAATAAAAACTAAAATTTTCTGTCTTGGCCATCCTTCTTGTGCCTTCCAATGGGCATTCGTACCACAAAAGTAAATCTGATATCGGAGGGTCCCTACATGTGGAGAATTTGCCTGAATAGCAAAGATAATTGAGGAAACTATCTAGGAAAATGCAGTAAACATGTGGGAAAGTGAGGGTAAAAGAATTAGAATGCCCACCTACAAGTGTTGACATTTATAGGTGCCTAGCCCTAGTGGCCCTCAGAGGGATATGCTCAAAATGGAGATGAATGAGGGACATATAGGAGTTCCTTGTTTACTTTCTTTGCTATGGTTGTTAATTTTTTTAAATCAGATTGTGCAGCCCTAAAATAAATCACACGCTAACAATTAAATTTATTAGTAATATGTTAAGGTGGAAATACACAAATGTGTTGCATTGCGTATGATTTAAGTGGTGTACTTTTTTTTTTTGGCTGGTGCTCCCAAAAATTTTAATAACCTGGATCAGTGCTACTAGTGGTGAAAGTTAGTCCTGAGACCTAGATTTGCCATTTTAGAATGACATTTAAACCTTCCCATCAGCTGTTACAGTGTGTCCCCTAGTGTGTGACCACTTCCCTTCCTTATTTTGCATGGTGTGTATAGCTGGGCTTTGTAGCTACTCAGTATAATAGAAGCGTAGTGAACACAATGCACGATAACTGTAGACAATGATGTGGTAATTAATAAGTACTGTATGATGAGTATTTAAACCAGAAACTGTAAATTAATATACCGATGAGCCAAAACATTATGATCTAATATGCCTAATATTAAAAAGGTCCCCCCTTTTGCCACCATAACAGTGATGCAGTGTTTTGACACTTTTCTATTGCAACCAGCATTAACCTGCTCATCAATTTGACCTATTGGATCAGACTACAAATGCCAGCCTTTGCTCCCCATGTGCATTAGTGAGCCTCAGCCACCCATGACCCAGTCACTAGTTCACCAGTTTTCCTTACTTGGATAACATCCCACGAGAGCTGCAGTTTCACTCAAATCCTTATGCTTGCCAATTTTTCCTGCTTCAAATAGATTAACTTCAGGAGAAAAGGTTCACTTACTGCCTAGTATATCCCGCCCAGTTGCACTTACCACTGTAACAGGGTGTTGAAAATGTAGCTACTGTGAGAAGGGCCAGATTGTAATGGCTAGACAATTTGGTCAGAGCAACTACAAAACTGCAGCTCTTGTGGGATTTTCCCAAGCTGCAGTGGTCAGGACATACAAAAAGTGATCCAAAGAAGAAAAACCAGTAACCGACGACAGGGTCATGGGTGGCCTAGACTAAATGAAGCACATGGGGAGTAAAGGCTGGCCTGTGTAGTCCAATCTAATGGAAGAGCTACTAATTGAGAAAAGGGGCAATGCTGGTTCCAATAGAAAGGTGTCATTACTGTTATGGTGGCAAAGGAGGGACTTACTCAAGATTAGGTGGATGGTCATAATGTTGTGGATGATCAGTGTGTGTGTGTGTGTGTGTGTGTGTGTGTGTGTCCTACCAGGATCACGTGATAACTGGAAACGATAAATCAACACCGCTAGTGCTAATTCCACTTTGTAAAGTTTTAGATTATTAGGGAGTATTATTGCTCTTTACCTGCTGCCTCGAGCTCCAGAGTCAGAAAATGCCAATGAACTCCAGTAACCTCGCTCTCATTAAAAATTCAAGAAGTGCGACCGATGGGAATCTGAAGCAGAGTACGCCTGTTGCGGTATTGCAAATAAAACAGCCTGTGCATGTTGGATATTTTTGCAAAACAATATAAATAAATTAATTAAATCTGGGTGACACGGATTCAATGCATGCTCAACGCAGAGAAACACAAACGAGTGTGCTCTCTGCGGTGACGTTCATCATTTAGACCTAAATGTGAGTGATGCTACACTATTATCGGTACGCCACAAGTCATATTTAGCACAAGCAAAAACGAATTATAATAGTCTAATAACGTTCAGACTAGTCTGATAACGTCGTAATGCGTCTTCTATGGAGATGCTCACATGAACTCTAGTAACCCAGTCGTGTAACAAAAGGCAAACATGGGAGCAATGCTAGTTCCTGCTGAACCAAGCGTTCTTCTTATCAAAAAAAAAACAAAAAAAAAAACATAAACAGTAGACTTACGGAACCAAAAACCACCGAGAGTCCGCTAGTCTAGCATTCGCGACGTTTCTCCGGTCGAATGTCAGCCATGGTTGAAAGACAAGACAGCGCGTAGCGGACTCAGGAAATCGACATCCATAACGAGAAGAGATACGAAGAGCTCGCCTCTGCTCGCTTCATCCTGCAGCCATTAGAGGTAAGAGCAGAGGCGTTGGGAGCACTACTGAGCATGCGCATTACCGCGAAGAGGATTACAGCAGGGAAGGAAGGAAGTAAAGCAGAGAGAATGAGATTAGATTAGAAAGGGTAAACTAATGGAAAAAATGTGACGATAGCGTTCGCCAGTTTGAGTAATAATTGATAAAGGTTAAATCTCTTGCATAATTTAATCGTAAAAAGGCGGATTTCGGCTCATAGATAGATAGATAGATAGATAGATAGATAGATAGATCCAGGAACATCTAGGAACATCTGTGGTCCAACTAGGGGAGGCCAGTTAGACCTACATAGGACATAAGTATTTATTCTCATTTTACATCCCTGGTGTGACCTCTTGTCAGCATGTACATGCACATTCACAAACTACGGGCAATTTGGGAACACCTAATCTTCATGAAACCCACCAAGCATAGGGAGAACATGCAAACTCCAAACATAAAGAATTGAATTGAACCCGGACCTTGGAAGGGCCACCGGCCACGACTAAGCCACCATGCCACCAGCGAGTATGATTCGACACATGCTCCTAGATGTGAGGCTCACGTCCTGCAAAGCAAGAAACAGCCTTTCATTAATTGGAAGCAAAGGAGAGCCAGGCTGATGTTTGCAAAAGACCATTGAAATTGGACCTTATAGAACTGGTGTAAGGCCTTCTTCTCAGATGAGTTCATTTTTCAGCTTTGGACAGCACCTGGTCATCTTAAGGTTAGATAGAGACCTGGAGAAGCCTACAAGCCAAAGGGTCTTTAACCAACTAGTGTGGGCAATGATCAGTTATGATCTGGGGTGCTTTATGAAGTCTGGAGTATCTGAGGATTGGTTTGTCAAACAATACAATGTTCATGCAACAAAGGCAGGTAAATCACGGTGGGAGTGGATGACCAGATTTTTATGGAGTTATTTTTAACTCCATAAAAAACTTCTAAAATATCTTCAAGAGGAAGATGGGTGGTCAAAAACCACCAAACACAGCTGAGCTGCTTGAATTTTTTGCACCAAGAGTGGTATAAAGATACCACATATCTTTAAAAATTAACCTGAGAAACTATCTTGCAGTGGTCTCTTATTGTTTTGCCCTCATCATCTATACCGCTTTATCCTGTATTCAGGTTTGAGCGGGGCCTGGAGCCTATCCCAGGAGACTTAGGGCACAAGGCGGGGTACACCCTGGACAGGGTGCCAGTCCATTGCAGGGCACACACATACACTCACTCTCACATACACCCACACGCTACGGGCAATTTGGAAATGCCAATTAGCCTAATCTGCATGTTTTTGGACTGTAGGAGGAAACCGGAGTACCCAAAGGAAAACCACCAAGCACAGGGAAAACATGCAAACTCCCATGCACAGGAATAGAGCCTGGCCGGGAATCTAACCCAGACCCTGGAGGTGCAAGGCGACAGTGCTATTTTATTGAACATTTTTAATGCAATTAACATACCACTTTATTACCCTGAATGGTAAATCATATAACTTCATATGCATGTGTTTTTTTTTTTTTTGCAAATATTTTTATTGAAAAAAGAAAAACAATACAGTACTTGTAGTTACAGACATACAATTTACCCTTCTTCATTTTTCTAAATAAATATATATAAAAAAAAACTAAACAAAAACACTCAAAAAACAAAGAACACCCCCAAAACAAAACCATTAATG
>JAOVVB010000050.1:69505-88349 GCA_028570985.1 Heterobranchus longifilis
TTATTTTTTTTTGATAAGCTTGTCTTCTTCTATGTGAGATTCAGAAAAACAAGCTATGTAGATTATAAGTAAATCAATTTGTTAATTATTTTCTCTTACCTCTTATCCTGTGTAGCTTTGCGAGGTGCCTGGTGCCTATTTCAGAGAGCTCAGGGCACATAACAGTGTACAGGAACGCACACACTGCATGATTTTGGATTGTGGGGGAAACTGGAGTACCCAGAGAAAACCCACAAAGAATAGGGAGAACATGCATATGTGTGTGTGTGTGTGTGTGTGTGTAAGAGTTTGCTGTTTTGCTGTTTGCTGCATGCTGTTTCATGGTCAATAATGTGAAAGTCCAAAGCCTCCTACTATACAGCTCTATAAAGTGTTTGTGAATGTAAAACGCCATGTAATTGTGTGGCCATGTAATTTGTATGGCATCAATAATATGTTATAGTTAATTATAGTTAATTTAAAATATTACAGGTAACAAAATATAAACATTTAGTTTACAATGTGTTGTCCCCTGACCCCTTTATGACTTTGGTAGCCTTATCACAGAAGTCCATGACTGCCGGGGTAACTGCAATGGCAGTAAACTGACTACAAACATCTTTTTTTTCATATTCAGATCAAAGCTTCTAAAAGAAGGGTGTGTCACAGTTAGGTTACATACAACTTTGTGTGCTTGAGGGAAATTATTACCTGGTTGAGTGAAAGTCTGAAATTTTCTAACATTTTGTAGTGAAGCCCTTCACATATGGTCTTTATTATTCCACATTTCCGTTCCGTTCCTTATAGCTCAGTTCTACTTATGTATATTCAACTCACATCCTTAATTAGGACGTGTGGTCCAGTGTGTGTGTGTGTGTGTGTGTTTGCCAGCGCATTGTTGTGCCCACATGATAATTGAATGTGCGCTCAGCCCACATCCGAGCCAGCGTTCCAGCTCACACCTTAATTAGTTTAGCTTTGTGTCTGGCTGCTGTGCCATCAGTGGCCAATCGATAGCACTCCGGAGAACAGGGGGCTCCTATTGGAAACAGATACACCAGCTGTGTGGCCGTCACTGCTTTTCTCTCTCAGTAGGGGACATTAAATAGGGCCAGCTCTATGACTCTGGCTTAATTGTACTGATGAATGTGGCCTGTTGTGTGTGTGTGTGTGTGTGTGTGTGTGTGTGTGTGTGTGTGTGTGTGTGTGTGTGCACGTGCATGTGTCAGTGTACACTGTTCAGGGTTCTCACTGTTGTGCTTTCTCAAAAAAATGACTTGAGCAATGTGGCTCTATTGGAATTCAGTGGCTGCTATGTTTAAAGCTGATATCCTATGCTTCACCTTTATGAGTTTTGCTTTGTGGGCAGCATTCTGATTCCACTATGCACTCCCTCCTTCTACTCCTAAGTTAGTTTAGTACGTGCATGAACATCAGTAAATTACATTCCCTGCTTCCACTATGCCCCACAAAAACCATTTAAACAAAATTTGTTGAAACAATTGTAGCTACTTCTTTAGCTTTGAGGAGTTGCTTATTAAATAGAAAAAAAAGGATCATTAGAATAAAACAATTATGCACTTACACAATCATACTAAAAAAACCTTCTCCATATAGACACACACAGACAACAAACGATCATACATCACATTTGCCCAATTTTATGGCTGCATATTATTTGCTGCTGTTAAAAGCTAGCGAGGAGGAGATAATTGCGAGAACTGGCAGTATTAGTTAAGTGTGTGTAATGGTGGGCTCTGGGAACGCTAAATGGTGGTTGTAATATTTAGTTCCTGTGCTCATTACCTCCTGATCTGCCTCCAGTGACCCTGCAGCGGCAGGCCTGCCCGCTGCCGCACTCTCTAATGAGCAATGGAAATTACCGCTTCAAGAAATGAAACACAATTTATTTAGGGGGAGTCGTGGTGCGCAATGACATTACAGCAAACAACTCTGAAAAATTGACCCAATAACGCAGCCTTGCAGTTATCTTATTAGACATAAAGTTCATGTGAGTGAGAGAAGTTAGGAACAAAATAGGCTATGGATTAAGTTTGATTGTGACGTCATATTTGGATATGGGATGCATATTGTTTGCAGGAAGAACTGGTCATTAAGGATGCCCTCTCTTTTCAGGGGGTTGCTGGCTGCAGGATTAGCGATGCTGCAGTCGTTTGTCAGGCTGGACTGATGTAATTGGTCAGTGCCAGAGAAGTTGCTAGTTTGGAGTTGGGACGGAGAAGGGGGTACGTTGGAGTGGGTTCTTTACTCTGCTCCCAGAGAGAACACTGCTTTTACACACTTCCACAGACCTTCTACATCCATCAGTGTCCTCATACAGTAGCTGCCGTCTTGCTGAAGCAGGCCTTTTAACACACTCGCACACATATGTCACACTGACTTGTGTTTGCGTGTCTGAATAAAGTTGCAGCGTAAGGTGGGACAACCCTTCTGTTGCACACTACAGTAGCAATACATTTGAATATGTTAACAGTAATAAAAAAAAAATAGAGATCATAAGTTAATACAGCGTCATTTACAATTCAGAAAATTCAGAAATGTATTATACAAAAATAGATGAAATTTATATAAATATATTTAGTTATATATTTAAAGGTAATAATCTACACACTAAGCAGTTTGAAAGAGTTCCTCTGGGGTTTTTTTTTTGCAGGTAACAATTCCGGTTTTCTAAAGAGGTTCTAGTGGGACCTCAAAAAATCTTTAGAACCAGCATTCTAAGCAAAAAAAAAAAAAAAAAAAGGCTACTGTATGCAAATATTTTAAGAAGGAAGAGAGTTTAAAAATAAAGCTCTCAAGTATTGTTTTAAGTTAATTTTTGAAAAGCTGTTTCCAGCACCTAGAAGTAACTTAAAAAAAAAAAAAAACGTGGTGAAGTGGATCCTCAGGTCTGGGAACAACTGGTCGAGTCTATGAATTTTGGAAAACATCTCCAGAGACAGACAGAAACACACACCTACTCACACAATGGCTTTGGCACGAGCCCCGTCGTCTTGAACTACAAGGGCCACTTGAGATTTCTATAGAGCAGGACAAATTTCACTTAAGCAGAAAGTGAAGGAAGGGGAGAGGGGAAAGAGGAAGAGAACTGAGACATGGAGATATTATGGTGTAGTGTGAA
The DNA here is from genome assembly GCA_028570985.1 of Heterobranchus longifilis. Taxonomy (NCBI): domain Eukaryota; kingdom Metazoa; phylum Chordata; class Actinopteri; order Siluriformes; family Clariidae; genus Heterobranchus; species Heterobranchus longifilis. The sequence continues at coordinate 72,627 of JAOVVB010000050.1, forward strand.
GGCAGGATGAGAACAAAAAATGAACAGAATGTTTACATAAAGAATTATTATATTTTAATTTGACAAATCACTTTCTTTATAGGGACACATGAATAGGACCCAAAGGAAAAAAAAAAAATAGAGGTTTAGGGTTGTGATTTAGCCTTCTCTAAGTGTTATCCTGCTACTGTCTGTAAGTCGGCTGCAGTATCAGAGTTAAGTCTGGGCTCTTCTCCACCGTGACACTCTCTGCACCTTAATGTCAGGAATAAGCAAAGCCTTGGAGATTCATTAGGAAATTGTATCGAATCAAGGGAGTGCAGGGGCTGGAAAACATCCCCCTAATAAGACGGCTCGTAACATAAAAGGGCCCCTCAGCCGAGGTCCTTTATTTTCAAATCGCACCAGTGCCTTTGAAGAGGGCTTAGGAGCAGAAAAAGGGAATAGATGAAGAGAGGGAGACAGCAGAGAGGCAGGAGGGATATCCTTCAAGAGGTGTGTGTGTGTCCCAAGAGAGAACTGATCGGGGAACAGGAGGGTTGTGTGTGTAGTGCAGTCTCAGCAGGCTGTCAGGCTGTGTGTGTGTGAGTGTGTGTGTTTTCAGCATGCTTATGCAAGTGCACCTGGATAAAACATTGGCTGAGGAAAGGAAGAGCAGAGAAACACTGAAGGTGTTTTCTCTCTCTCTCTCTCTCTCTTTCTCTCTTTCTCTCCTTCTATATCTGTGTGTGTGTGTGTGTGTGTGTGTGTGTGTGTGTGTGTGTGTGCAGTTTTTGTACAAACAGTCCTTTGCTCAATTCAGTGTTATTTGTTAGACAGCCATAAACCCTCTTTTAAAAGGAACATTGAAAAAATGTGTGTGTGTGTGTGTGCGTGCGCGTGTGTGTGTGATTGTGTGTGTGTTTGAGAGAGAGAGAAAGAGAGAGAGAGAGAGAGAGAGAGACAGAGTGTATGAGTGTTTTGGTGTATGGGGTTGGATCAGGGCTAAATCGATGTGGATTTATAATTTACTACTGCACAAGTCTATCAATATATGTAAGGCCTGCATCCTGCTTCATCTATATTGCATTAGGACAGAGGTTCTCACACATTCAAGGCCCTGTGGAGGAAGGCCAGAGAAATACACACACACACACACACACACACACACACACACACACATATGAGTATGCTCTATTCTCTTTTTCTGTCCTTACCAGTTATTATTGAGTTGATTTGATGTGAACTTTAGGGTTTCAGCTAAACAAAATCAATAAATTAAAGAACCTGTAGAGAGTGAATGATGGATGATGTCAGCATCCCAAGCACACTTCTCCCTGGAAATATATGATGATGTCCTGCTAACATGCTTACTCCAATATTTTGTCAACATTTTGTGTACAAGCAGCTACTGTAGATACATGCAGCAGAAATGTGGCATACGGGGTATATGTATAGTACATTATATACACTTAGCAACCAATATAATAGGAACACTTGTATCACTGCATTGCAAGTCATGCAATTATCCATTCAGCCAACTGGCAACAGCAAAGTCCATAAATTCATGCAGATTCAGCCCAAGCGCTGCAGTTAATTTTCACATCAAGCATCAGAATGATCGGATACCTGTGACCAGGGCATGATTGATTTTCTTGGATCATCACGCACGTCAGTCTCACATACACACTCGGGTGTAAAACAACGAAACATCCAGCATGCATCAGTTTCTGCAGGTGGAAATCATGAGCGTGGTCAGAGGGACATAGCAAGATTGGTTGACAGGAAATCTACATTTACTTACATTTAAGTACTCTTTATAATCACAGTGAGCAGTGTCTCCAAACACATTCCCAGCGTTGTGGTGGATGGGTTACAACAGCAGAAGACCACATCGGGTTCTACTTCTCTCAGCCAAGAACAGGAATCTGAGGATACTGTGGCCAAAGGCTTAACAAAACTGGAAAGAAATGCAATACTGTGTGTTTTGGTTTGTTTTTCACACTATTCTGTGTAAACTGTAGAGGCTAGTGTGTGTGTGCGTGAGTGTGTGTGTGAAAATCTCAGGAGATAAGCAGTTTTTAAAATACTCAAACCAGCCTCTCTGGCACTAACAGCCATGATATGGTCAAAAACACTGAAATCAAATTTTTCCTCTTTCAGTCCTTGATGTGAATATTGACTGACTTGCTTTTACACCGAAGCTCTTTATTAAAAGCTAAAGCTGTTTATGAGTATTGTCTATGGGATTCAATCCAATTCACTGTTGCCACTTTATATTAACTGGCTAATTTCCTAGAATGTACAGGTGTTCTTATTAAAATGGCCAGTGAGTATATATGAACAAAGAATAAGAATTAAATGCTTTTACTACAGTACACATATTCTGTCGATTCCATTCATGTTTCCTAGAAGTTAGTAATTTTAGGCTTTCAAATTTTAGGCTCGTCCTAAAAAGTAAATAGAAATACAGTTCAACAAATTCCAATTTAACTGTCTGTCTTTTTTTTTTTTTTTTGTATTTTGCAGGGTATGGGGGGTATCACACTATTTCTACTCTCCCTCTCATATTATTGGTCTCCAAAGGTCTGGTGTAGATATGATTTGTAATGAAAGTGTGTTCTGTTCACAGTGCTCACTGAGATGATACCGGTGCTCTGGTGTCTCTGTTCTCTGTTTTATTAGCCCTTTATTTCCCGCCATGAAATATAATTTACATCCAGCAATAACATCCTGCCATTTGACTCATTTTAGTGACAAATACAATTGGTTTACAAAAAAAAAAAATGAACACAGAGCCCTCCGACCCTCTCCCTGGGGGGCAGTGTTGAGGAGCATGGTGTGTAGTGTGCATCACTGAGATGATGGTTGGAAATTAATTTAACTTAAGCCTTTATTTGTCACATATACATTACTTTATAGTGAAAATATAATTTTTTCGCATTTCCCAGCATAGTTGGTTATGTGTGCATGAGTGACTGCGAAAGAGGTCAACCATATCGTTAGGTTCCGTCTCTCTGCTGATGTTCACTGAAAACATGTCCATAATACAGGAGAGACACTCAGCATGTCTTCTGCTGAAACACACCCATATGGGACAAAACAAATGTGTGTTGGAATAAATGGAGGACAATTTAGATGGACATGCAGAGTGTTTGATTTAGAGAAAAAGTTGTAATTTGTGCTCTATCCTTCTCTCTCTCTTTCTCTCTCTCTCTCTCTTTCTTTTTTCTGGCAGATTGATTAACTCAGTGCATTGATTACCCTCACCACCCATTTGCCACTAAATGAAAAAAGAAAAGCATGCATGTAGCGTGTGCTCTCTCTCTCTCTCTCTCTCTCTCTCATACACGCACATGCACACGTGCACACAGACCTTCTCCACACCTCTTTTGACCTCTACAGTGATCAGTGTAGTCATGGCAACTTGCAGCCAGCCATCAGAGAAATGAAAAAAAAAAAAAACATGGCTAATTAGCGTTGGAGCAGCTGATTGGTTTGCGACAGTAATTAACACAGGTGAGGTTAATTAGTTCCCATGAAACCATCCTGTCTTGGCGTGTACAGAAGAGAAAAAAAAGAAGGGGGAGGGAGAAAAATACACACACACACACACATACACATTTATACCCTGTTACTTTATTACTTGTGAAAGTTGGGAAGGATTTTAATATGCACAGAGAGCACTCCCTCCTGGGACCAGTGGAAAGAAATTCAGCCTCATTAATGAAACCAGGACAAACCTGTTCTAGGTGCTCTCAGTCAGTTACGCCACAGAGGATTACAGCTACAAGTGTATGTTTTCGCTCGCTCTAACCAGGGGTGGGGTGGTAATGGCACAGGGCTTAGTACTGGGGACAAGGTTCCTATATGTTCCATCATGCTAAGCTGACATAATGCTGCTAGCTTGATAACTCAGGGGTGACAGGTGAAATGTTGAAGTGTCACTGAACTGAGCTTCGCAACTGCACTGCTGTGTGTGTGGTGAGCGGTGACAGTATTGGGACATGGACAGCTGTTAGCAGGTCTTCCCTGTTGTGTGTTTTCAGCTCCTTTCCAGACGGGGGTTGTGCATGGGCCGGAGGAAATGAGAGTGTATAAATTCAAGATCCAGATAATGAGATTAGAAGGGGACCAGACATGGGAGACATGCTCCGTACCGTGACATACTCTTATAACACAACCTTCTGGTTTTTCAAACCTGGTGTTATAACCTCAACTAATGAGCTATTTATAAAAATAATAATAATAATAATAATAATAATAATAATAATAATGTAGGTGATTTTTTTGTTTGTTTTTTTGAGAATGCACAGTTCAGCTCCTGGTGTGCCTAAGTAAGGGCCGGTGCTCAGGTGAGACCACAGACATTACAGTCTATCTGGTGAAATAATATTTTTACAGAACTATCATGTATAATTCAGGTGGACAAGGAGTAACCAAGGGCACTTTAGAGGGTACATGAGCATAAAAGTACTGCTTACGCAAGCAGTCTGAACGGCCCAACATATGGACATAATACAGGCGCTTATATGAAAAACAAACGTTGCATGGCACGCATGGCACACAGAGGTAGAGTGTTGGATGTAGCAGCCTATAATAAAGTGATCAAAACATTACAGTTATCTAATGTACTACGGTGTATCCAGACTACTAATGTATTATTCATTATTATAATGCCCTTTTTTATATACGTAGATATGTAAATATTTATGTGATATGTTACATAAGTTACATACAGTAAGGATGTCTGTATGTTACAAGTAGGACCCAGAAATGAACAAAAGAAAATTGAAATGCAATTTTTTCAAAATTAATTATTCCTTAAATGTATGCCTTAAATATGCCTGTCTCTATTTTATTGCAAGCAAATAGACATACATTTATATAGTAATGGTTAAAATAATGACCCCCAACCAAACAAACATGCACACAAACATATGTATAGATAAAAACCACAACTCTGCTACACTGAATTGAGATAGAGAGAAAAAAAGACAGTATATGTGCAATCGCAGACTTAAAATTAAACTAAACACATATGTTGCCTTCTCTCTCTCTCTCTCTCTCTCTCTCTCGCTCAGTATCACTGTCTGTCTGTGTCTTTTTTGTCAGAGCCAGGGAAGTCCACTAAATGCCAGTGTAAAGGTAAAGACTGAAAAGCCAAGACTGGAAGTCAAGCTGAGAACTGCAAGCTAAAATGAGATGGAAAATACATACAGGCTGCCTCCAGTGTTCCTCTAAAAACCTCTATATCCTGGAGGGATCCTTGTGTGCCTGGAGTCACAATGACTGAGGCTGAAAAACAAGCCGTGCGAGGGCTCAAGCTTCTTGCGGCTACTGCTCATTTCCTAGGGTTTCCTTATTTCCTGCTCTTCATTCTTTTCATTATCAAAATATCTATTGACCTGCAACATATCTCAAAACCTACAGAGTGTGTGTATGTTTGAATGGCAAAGTTTAGAAAAATCTAAAAGTCCTTTGGTGCAAACCGGAAAAAATGAACATCAAATATGCACATGTTTTAGGTGCCATACAATTTATTGTACCTATAAGCTACATTAAAGATGTATTTACTGTATGGATCATACAGTATATTTAAGCTTTACTATGCCATCAAGGTGTGCAATGTGTGTACTGTATGTGTGGTCTGTGTGACACATGTTTTCCTGTGATGTACTGTATACTGAAGAACTGCATCTTTGATTAGCAGCAACTTCACAAGCAGGGACGCTCCTTCTGGCGAGATCGCTTTCATGTCCTGTTTATGAGGCGGCAAGATGAAAGCTTTCTCACACTTTCCCTTCATCTCCTTAGCAAACATTATTTTGAAAACAAATTTAAGGCTCACTTTCCAAAATTGTGCACTTGTCTGCAAAGGTAAATGCCCATCTAGGTAAAAAAAAAAAAAAAGTTTAACTGAGTAAAACCCCAAAAGCACATAAAATAAATTAGAAATAGCCATGAATTGGCCGCCTTGGAGAGAGTGGCTGAAGGAGTGATGTATTTTTCATGCTCACACATCAGAAAGTGGTGAGGGAGCACCACAAAAGGATTTTAAAAATTCTCCAGACTCCATACAGTCGTGTTTTTCACTCTTTCTCTCTCAGCCTTCCTCTAGAAGCTGCTGTGTTTAGAGTTCTAGGGCTGTCTGTGAAGGATGGAGGGAAGCAGAGAAACTTTACTCTTAAGGTTATTTAGCTGTTCCTCTGGGAAACCTGTAAAGGTTCTATGCAGACAACAGCATGTTTTCCTATCAGAAAAGTTTCCATATCAAGTGCTTAAAGAATGGGTAGAGAAGAAATATGTCAACTTATCTTTCTAGTTATTACCAAGCATATGTAGGGATTCATTAAAAGTGTGCCCAAGGCTACTGTATAGTCAATTTTCTTATTGTTTTTGTTTTATTTTTTATGGAAGATTCCCTGAAACTGAATGGCGTCTATCACATTTTTGGAGCATCATGCACCTTTCCTTTTGTCAGTCTCCTGATGCCTGTGTTGATTCCGTAGTTGACTGTGTCTCCATAGCCTGCGGGATGCTCGGTCACAGATGACAATGGCATAGCAGGGTGGCTTGTTGTGGTGAAGAGGATGCCACTGGTACTGCTAAACAGCCTGTTGTTTGCCCCTGCAGTGAACCTTTACTGTCCCCCACCTTCTGTCTCACAGACACATCATCCTGCCAAAACACCTACCTCCAGGTGCTCACTCTGCTAAACAATCTGAGCTCAGTTCATTGCTCAAAAACTCACAGGCAAAAGAAACATTCGGACATGATACCCTTAAAACGGATGCATAAACACACTTAAAACAAAAGCACAATAACTTGTTGAATGAGTGAGCACTTGTGGATGAGAACAGCCTCTTCAAAGCACTTCACACTCTAGTGTTTCACAGATTTATAATGAGCGAATCTCTCAGCATGCCAGTATCTCCATCCATAAGGCTCTACTATTTAAGTCACTGAGATATTTTACATTTATAGATAAGCTCCGAGATCATATCCATGACACTTGAGACATTAAAGAGTCAGTAAAGGAAATTCTGAATCGAAGGAGGTTTTTAGGGACTATGCTCCTTATTAATAGAATGAGCTACAATGCAGCTCGAAGTTTAATTTCTATGAGAGAAATTTTAACAGTAATACTTATTATAGTTTTAACTAATTTTTGCTGTTTATTCTTTTATTGTTTGTGATTGTACACGTGGCTCTATTGCAAAAGTGATTTGAACTAACTATCTTCATGTGTCATTCTGATGTTAATTGAGGGACGCTCTGCACTGCTAATATAGTGTACAGCACTGCATGAAAAGAAGTGTATCTGTATTAGGAAACTCCCGTATACACCACTGATCGGAAGTATCTACAAGTACCACAGAGTGTATACATCAAATTCCACCAAGCTAGGATACTTTCGGATTGATACCAATTAGGATGTATCTTGTTGGGGAATCGTTCCATGGTACAGCCATTTGTTGCCGTGGCAAATAATCCACTCATTGATTTTGTCAGGAGACATTCACACCTCAAGCTCCATTTGTTCTTAACCCCTCCCTTCCCTATTATTTTCCTATCTCAACATTGATTGCAACTCAAAATCATGCCAACATGTTGGTGCACAGTTCAGGCACGGCAGCTTATGGAATCACATCCTCTGTCACTGAATCTATGAAGATACAAATAAAGATTTGTTTGTGCTGTATACAAGAACAAGAAAAAGACATTACATAATGAGTATAATCAGTGCGACAATCTTCAGCAGTGGGCGTCTAGAGCTGGTGTTTAATTGATGCTGAGGGGCTTTTGATGTCTGGAAAATGCTAGTGATGCCAGTCTCGATGCCAATCTCGCCAGACTGCGGCTCCCTGCGCTAACTCGCCCAGCTTCCGATTTCAGCTGCCCAGAAAATGAAATAAGTTATTTGGCCCAGAAATCCACCTTCTGGCTATACCCTTTTCCCATAAAATCTTAGAACTGCGAGGAAAGGTTTGTAATTATTTGGCTTCCATTGGCCTTGCAGCTAATGAGCTGGCTTAGCAGAGGCTAGCCTAAGTACAGAAGGAGTAATTTGCCTAATGCTTTTGAGGCAGCCAGTGCTAAAGGCTTAGGTCAAGAAAAGGAAGCCATGGGGGAGGTCATGAGCCCAACCCACAATAATGAAGGCAATTGGCTGGTCATTTTGTGATTCAGTCAAGCATGAGCTGCACATATGTAGCCCTGCCTATGTGCTTATCTCTCTCTATGAGGGAGTGCCAAACGCAGTGGGCTCTTTGAACTCAAGCCGGGGGAAAGGTCAGCCCACCCAGCCCGCATGGTGTTCAGTGCTACTTTATGAAACTTCATTCAACTTATCGCTGGCAGAACACTGGTTTATGATCATGTTGCTGTAACGTCCTGTGTGTAGAATGAAGTAATAATGAGTGCCATTGCTCACCAGTGGGGAAGCCAAATAAACAGCATTGTAGATATTGTTGTGTTTTATGTATTTACAAATGAGACAGGAGCGAGGCAAGCCTCTGCTGAAACAAAATATAAACCGACTCCAGAGCTGTAACAGTTCTGATGTGATGCTTCATTCTGCGTCGTTGAAGGGCAGACCTGCATTTGCAAATAAAGGTGTGCTAGTGCAGTGCTGTGTGAGGCCACTCTGCTCAGAGGAATGAATAAACCCGAACCCTTCATTTTTGCTGCATGAAGTCATTTTAGTTCCCGTTCCTCACTCTGACTATATAAACAGCACAGTATCAGAGTAGTTCAGTCTGAAATGCATCAACATACATAAACACACTGAGCTGCCTCCAAGTACAGTGTATCACATAACACACACATACACACACATTCATATGAGTGAGCCAATACTCAATAATAACCTAGTCATATACAGAGATATGCCTGTAAACACCCACACATATTTGTCACACTATTCTTCTACAGAATTTCTACTCTCATAATTATTAACGAAACTACTTTACTACCCTGCTGCTAAATATAATTATTACTTTGACCTCAGTAACCAACAGGAATTATTGTCTCTTTCAGATTTTTTTCTAATATATTTGGGGGCATTCGTTATACATGCTTACACACACTCATGGATGCGCGTACACAGATAACCACTGCAAGCAGGTATTAGCATCTGTTTTGGCTGAATCATAATAATATGCACTGGAGAAGTTTTCACACTCTTGTTAATTGCAATGAGCATAATTATGGTAGGTTATTGTATCATATTTTTATTTTCAATCATTTAAATACATGCAGTCTATGACTTCTTAGAATTATGGTTAATTATTTATTAACAAGTCGATTGCATTCACCGTGTTGAATATTCAGCAAAACTTTAAAGTAAGGGAGGTGAGTCATGGTTGGAAATGGGCAGCAGTTAAATATCAGGAGAAGGGCAGGAGCACTGAGCCATCTCATTGTATTAATGCATGTCTTAAATAATTAGTGACACGAATGAGTGAGTGACTTATTGGGCAAACTAATTAAGGAATAGATGAACAAGTGAATGCATAACAGATGAGTGATCAAGGCTGGTTGGTGTCTCTTCACTGAAAGCCAACACGGCTGAGCTGGTGGCTGCTGATAAAAGCTTTGTAGTGCCACTCACCTCTGCTCTGTCACTGTGGCCTAATCATTTAATCTCTGTCTACTGTAGACACCATCATCCCCAAAGAACCCAGACTCCTTTGTCTGCTGGCTCTTTGTGTGTGTGTGTGTGTGTGTGTGTGTGTGTGTGTGTGTGTGTGTGTGTGTGTGTGTGTGTGTGTGTGTGTGTGTGTGATACACACAAGCATGATATGTCTCTGTGATGTATTTAAGCAGAATGATGAAATTTATGGAACCTTCTAGAATAGAAGCCCATACCCTCATTAAATCATCCCAGTGGCATCCTCCTCTCTCAGCATGCTTTCCCTCCATTCCTGATGAAAAAGAAATAGTCAAAACCGAGGCAAACCTTTTCTCCATAAAGGGAGATGGTGTGATGGAGAGAGGCTGGGGTGGACAGATGGACAGTGTCTGGATTCTGACATTTTTCTGCTTGGATAACCATCGCCCCTCTGTCCGTCCAGCTATGAAAGAAGGGCGTAGCGTGGAATGGGAGAATGAAGGAGTAATGTCAGCTGTCAGTCAACCTGGTGGGCCTCAAATACCTGACAGCCAGACAAAGAAGTGACCTCTGACCTCTGGGACTCCACCCCCTCCCCCGCACCATCATTCTGCTTTAACCAGTTCAGTCCTCAGTCCTAATCTGTCCCACTTTATCCCATTTTGCTCAAAGGAAGTAGAAAACAGGTGCGTAATTATATACACTACATCTTTCTAGTCTCCTAACCTGGAAGTCTGACTGTATAGTATGACACATAACTACCTGGTCTATTGTTTTGTTGCTGGTTTTTGGTGTTGAGAAGATAAAGAAGCCGGTCAATTCCACTCCTGGGGACCTGGAGCATATCCCAGGAGGCTTAGGGCACGAGGTGGGGTACATCCTGGACAGGGTGCCAATCCATCGCAGGGCACACACACATACACTCACTCACACACACACTACGGGCAATTTTGGAAATGCCAATTAGTCTAATCTACATGTTTTTGAACTGTGGGAGGAAACCGGAGTACCTGGAGGAAACCCACCAAGCACGGAGAATATGCAAACTCTATGCACACAGAGACGGGAGTTGAGCTGGCTGGGAATTGAACCTGGACCCTGGAGAGGCAAGGCGACAGTGCTAACCACTACACCACCGTGCCGGCCCGGTCAATTCCAAATCACTTTAAATAAAGAACACATACGAACAAAGAATTATGCTTTACCAGAACATTCAATCAGTGCTTAACAAAGGGGGAAAGAAATCATTAAATGAATAATATGGTGCACATATTTTCTCTCACAGAACTAATCATGTGTACATAAATCGGTTACAACATTCTCTCTCTGAATATTTTCCTCTCTCAGTAAAGTAGAAACATATATGTGTCTGGGGTGATATTCCTGCCATTTCTTACCTTGAATCCCTTTATTTCTGTGTCTATGGTCCCAGTAAAATGCCGCCACTGGTCTCTTCCTTAACAGACATGTAAGTTGACATGTATAGGAAGGCAGATAGGAAGAGGCAGTTTTGAAGAGGGAACATAGCAAGACAGGAAGTTATTAGTCTCTGTACTGGGAGAGACAGACATACAGACAGACATCCCACCGATACCCAGTGACCTTGAGCAAAGAGCTTAGGAAACAGAGGGCAGCTGTGGCACATAGAGGATTCAGTCACCTCTCTAAATCACAGCGCTGTTGACATCACACAGCTGCTGCTTTGGGGAGATTTTCCCCTTAACATGTTTCTTCCAGGACACATTGGCACTTTATAAAACTACATTTACGTTAATAGTTACTGAATAATATGTCTTATGATAAGTAATTTAATTATGGTTTAACTGGATTTCAATGTAACAGATTCACACGCCTTTCGAGTGTTGGGTGTTTAATTATTAATTGGTTAAGAGACATGCCTCCTGTTGAATAAGGGCAAGGTAACGAGACGACATGTTGGACATGCCCGAGCAGAGCTCAAGAGAAACAGGTACAGATGCAGACTAAGAGAAAAGCAGAGGCAGAGAAGAAAAGCATCCTGCTGCGTCCTTCTATCCAGTAGAGCTCCAGTAGAGCGTACAGCGGCTAGGGTCCTGATCTGATAGCTTTTGGCTGTGTGTGTATGCAGGGGGTGCAGGAGGGGGTAATACTGGGGTTTGGGTAGTTCAAAATACAACTTGACTATCACTGTTTGACCCCAGGCATGTCAGAACTGTTTCCAATTACACTCTCGGATCGGGTGGCAAGTATTTTATATGGTTTAGTAATTGACTATAACTGCACCCTCTTAACGTCAACCAGGTGTACCACTCGAGTGTGCAAGATTAGCCTTGAGGTCCTATAGGCTGAGTATGTGTGTGTGTGTGGGAGTCATGCTGGGTTTAGACACTGTGCACGGATTTGGCCCTGCAGGAGCTGTTGGGAGGTTGGCCGTGACTTATTGTAAGGTTCCTGCTCTGTGCACCGGGGATACAGGAGTATGCATATGGCACTGGGCCCAAGCGTAGGTGTGTGTACTGTATGTGTGTGTATGTGTGTGTGGGGGGGGGGGGTGATTTTAGGAGCCTGGTTAACTATGTTCCCACTTTTTTACAAGCTGTGCAAAGCTGCTGCTGTATATTTGTGTTAGTCATGCTCCCCTACTGAGCAGAGCTACTTGGCCCGGTGCAGGATCCATGAGTGCTATATTTTTCTCAGGCCACACATGGGGGCTCAGCAGAAAACGGCTTACACACCAACCACTGAACAATAATAACATGCTGGCACGCACTCACCTGCAAAGTAGAAGCAGAAAGCAGCTTTACAAGTGCCCTCTCTATCCCAAAGACCAAGCCCCTGTAAAGGTTAATGCAGATCATGTCATTTAAGGATTCCTCATTGGAAACGGCCCAAAGAGCTGCCCCAGTGGATGAAGGGAGGAAGTACACTAAGAAGGTTGTAAGCAATCTAAAGTGGGTGCCCAGAAAAGGAGTAACTGATCCAAAACCTACATCCGAACCACAGAGATTAAAAAAACAAAAAACAAAGAGAAGCCAAAGGAAGTGCTTAGTTTATTTTCTACTAACAGTAGACACAAGTATTACAGTCAGCGATGACAATAAAAATGGTCATATCACCTGATGATGCCATAAATTTTAAGATTGAAAACTGAAAAAAGGCCACATGATTTGCTTATTTTCAAGTGTCTAGTTTTATGAGTCTGTGCCTACGATAGTCTCAGATTCTTGTTTTTGGCTGACATGAGTGGAACCTAATGTGGTGTTCCGCTGTTGTAGCCCAACCACTGCAAGGCTTGATGTTTTTAGCATCCTGAGATGTTTTTCTGCTCACCACATAATTGAGAAATGAAAATTTGTATTTTGTTTTTAATTCACTCTGTGTAATCTCTACCGATTCCTGTGTTTTAACACCTGCCTTGTTTTTATCGAGTTTTCACATTTGGTGTGGTTTTTTTGGGCAGGTCTGAACATCTGCATGTGTAGCCATTTCATTTGGGTGTGGCCCAAAACAACTGCTCCAACACATGTTTTCGGATGTTGTCTCAGACTGATCCCAAACAAACTCTGGTGTGGTCTATTTGGGTTGGAAACATGATCCAAACACGTTTCTGACAAACAACAAGGGCTACTCTACAAGTCTGATATACTGTAGGAGGTTCCTGTAGTCTGTTCCATTTTGCATGTTTGAATACTTGGTAAATATGTTTTTGGGTTAACAAATTGAAGTTCAGCATGTTGTTGCTCATGCTCAATATTCACTTTATTGTTCTCTGTTCTCTATTGTTCTTTATAAGTACTGTATTTTCAATTTTGTTCAAAATTTTCAAAGTCCATTTGGCATTTTCTTAACAAAGTTTTGTTCATTTTGTTGGCATATTCTCCTGTGTGAAATGAAAACAAACCAAAGGGAAAATGGACCAAGTTTACAATCTGGTCCACCAATTTGGATTAGTTCAAACAATCTACAGGATTGAAAATGACTTGAAGTACTCAAACCAGCCCACCTGGCACCAACAGCCATGCCTTAATCAAAGTTACATTTAATGTGAACCCTAACTGAAGCTCTTGACATATATCTGCATTTTTGTTTAGCAATGCACTGCTTCCTCCTAATTGGCTGATTAGATAACTACATGGACATGAACAGTGATATATGTATTTATAATTCACAATCCTTTAGCACAGCACGAAATCATGATATAGATGGTTGGCACAGACTTCAGTGTACCAATAGGACAATTACCCCAGACAAACATCAAAGCTGGTTGTAGAGTGGATTAAGGTTTTGGAGTCTCTTCTCTATCAAAAACGAAATGTGCTTAAAAGCTGTGTTTGGGTCAGGAAATCAACCAATTTAATTGAATCATATTAATTCTGCCAAGAAGACTATATATTTAACCAGAATTTTGCCAGAAGCTTGTTGATGATTTCCAAAACTGTGCATTGTGTCTGGTTCTCTGCACATAAGAATTTTACTCAAATTGGCACTCTGTATGGGAGTGCATGCTGGTAAAAGAGGTTGTTTATGTCTGGTGACATAAACCAGTAATAACACTGGTGCTTTATATACTGTACACTAATAGCACATCATGTTATGGAAATAACACGCCACAAATGACTAACCAATTAGTAATGACGAGGCTGCTAGACCCATGCTTAGGTTTCAACCCCTGGGTCAATGAGGGGAGAACCGTCTCAGTTTACTGCTAACATTTTACACAGACTAGAAAAGTATGATAATAAAGTCTAATATAATAGTCCATATATTTATTTGGTATAATATGCCTTTCAAAATACATGCTTTAAACATTTACAGAAGCATGTGACCACAATGTTATTATGCATGCAGCTGTGTATCCTGAACATAAGGCAGAGAATGGAGAAAGGAGAGAACGAGGGCATCATTGTGACGCAGAGTTGTTTAAGGCAGAGGAGCAGAAGGAGGGAGGGAAGGTGCAATGTGGCCTTGCCACTGATGACACTGTAGAATAAACATATTTGCCAGCACACTGGAGTGCTGAGTTGTCACTTTCAACAAGCTCATTACTGTCACTTCATTAAGACTCCTGCATTGTTTGACTTTGATGCTATAGTAAACAGTAAAGGGGGAACAGAGACGCAGAGAGAAAGGGAAAGAGGGGAGCAGAATACAAGTGACGGATTGCAGCATGCCATAATGGGTCCAATTCGTGACTCTTTCAGGGAAGCAAAATAAATGTTATTTTTTCATCCATTCAGGCAAATGATCCAGCTTCAATTGCTTGTGTTATTCAATAATCCACTGCTCTCGTTGAGCATTGTCTCTAATGTGCTTTTTGGCTGTTTGACAGTGGGATGGCAGTGATGGGCGATTTGATAGGTGATTGTGTGTGGGGGGCGGGGTGGTGGTAGTATGGGCGTGGGTGTCTGTAAGGGGCAGAGTGTTTTAATGATACAATACATGTTACATGGATGGTTACAAGACGGTGGGGGGTTGCAGTTGCACGGAGAACAAGAGGAGCTCTGCCAGCATTGAAATGCTTGCTCCGGTTCTTTGCTAATTAAAGCAGTGACTTCAGAAATGCATTAATAACCATTAATTAGGGGGATGCTATTTTCAACATAATTTGCTAATTAGTCGGAGAGATTGTGCCGAGGATGAGACTAATTATTGGTAGGCTGGAGTGATAGACACTTGTGACTTGAGTGAAAATCACACCATTATGAGGCCCAGGAGTACAGCGGTGAAGCTGCCAGAAAATCACAATGTCTCCCAGTGAAGTTAACCGACTTTATTATATACAGTATATCTATATATCTATATCTATCTATATATAGTCTTAACAGTTAGAATATGGCCATTTAATATATTTGGACATGAACTATGGGAGGGAGTGTGTTATTTATTCTTGATAATAATAATCAACAAGCATTGATGGAAAAAATGTTTTTTTTTTTAAGTTGGAGTCTATGGTTTTTAAATCAGAACCAGAGTTTGACAATTTTCCTAACTGCATCATTAGACTTCTCTGCATGTGTTTTTATGTGTAGTTTTTCTGAAACAAGCTGAGATAGACCTAAACATTTAGGCAGCACATGGCACTGCAGTTAGACCTACACTACCGTTCAAAAGTTTGGGGTCACTTTCTAACTCCATGATGGTTCCTGATTTTTATTTCTTTCTACATTGTA
>JAOVVB010000050.1:92429-102890 GCA_028570985.1 Heterobranchus longifilis
GTGTGTGTGTGTGTGTGTGTGTGTGTGTGTGTGTGTGTGTGTGTGTGTGTGTGTGTGAGTAAACTGATCAACATGAAATGAAAAAAAAATACCTGATTCCTTTTTTTAAGCTCCTGAGACACTGAGTAGATTTTTACCTTGTTCACGTTTTTTTATTCCTAAACCTTTATTTACTTTGTTGGCTTAAATAACAATACTTATGAGCAAGGGATAAAGAAGAACAAAATGGGAACATCAGTTTATATAACACATTGCCCTATTTGCCCTTATTTACTCTGGTGCCTTTTGTCAAGTTATATATAGCTAACAATATGTCCTCATAATGTAGTACATGCATAGCGAATGTGAAAGTTTATACATCATTCTCCAGTGAGAAAAAAAAAAAACAACAACCCTGCATCCTCATATTGCCATGGCTCAATACGAGCACAATAGAACAGATTTCACGCAGCTGGTTCTCTTTGTTAGCCGAGTCCCGCAGCAATAAAAACATTATTAGATTCCTCACTCCAGGTCAATTTCATAGCTAGGTTTGTAGTTGACCTTTGCTCTTTGTGTGTCTCTGTGCTCTGGACTATTTGAGACTGGACCTGCGGTAGATGTTTGCATTTAGTCAGTACGGCTGCTGCTGGGCTGTTTGTGTTTGTAATGATGTTGAAACAGCGGCTGCTTAACATCACTTTAAAAAAAAAAAAAAAGTCAGACTGGTGACAGAGCCATTCTTCATTACTTATGGCTACGGGGTAAAGGGTGGGAATGGACCATATTTGGGGTGTATGCACATGCAGTTGGCCAGAACTCATTGCCATGGTGGCACACGCAGCTGTGAAAGGCCCAGTGTGAGTCCTGTGACTGTCATCACTCCGTCTGGCTCAGATTTATGGGGGTGGCTTTAGGGAGGAAGTGTTTCAATCAGCCAGGCCTACAAAGCATGTCTATCATCCTGACAGCCCTTTATTTATTACTGCGTATGGTTAACATCCCCCCGCCACACACACACACACACACACATGCATTTTACTCTCAGCTGTGCATCTCCCATATTCCCGTAGCAATCATAATATTGTTTTATGTGCCCTGGCCTTTCCCTTTGCTAGCCTGTGATCATGTCGGCCTTGCCCCTCTGCAACCTCAGCTCAAATTCATTTCTCTTGTTAACCAGTAGAACATTATACTTTCTAACATTTTGCTTTCTATGTCTCTTGGTGAGCTCCGCACTAATTATATGAGAAATGTATATTTTAATACATTTCTCATGTAATTGTTTGAATGAGCATCACACATTAGGGGAAGTAGGGGAAGGAACGCAGGCTCCAAAGAAGGCCCCAGTTAAGCAACTGTGTTAAATTTCCCCTGCTTGTAACCTGGCTTGGCAGCCCTCCCACTTTCCTACGTGTAGCCTGCATTGAGACACGGGAGTGAACTGTACTTGCATGCATATCCATTTGTTCTGAGAAATATTTAAAGACAAGGTGGCATGGAATTACCAGACATGGTGGAGGATTAGGCAGCAGAGAGTGCGTGCTGTTAAATTTTTCAGGACAATGAGATGTTGTGGCTGAATAATACATTGCACTTTGAATTGGCATTGGCCACTATGGAGGTGTTTTCTCACTAAAAATGTCAGGCTTTCAAAATCACACATTTTTCTGTGGCAGGCCAAACTCCTCAATATGTAGTGTGTGAGAATACTTATTTCCTCTGAATGCAGTGTTGTAATATAACAAGGTAAAAGTACTCTGTTACTTGGACTGAAGTAGATTTTTCAAGTATCCGCATTTTATTTCACCACCAGTGTTATTTAATGTTAGTAAGCCTGTTCAGATTTTCGATTAAAGGTGATGGCCAGGCTAACGTGTGCTGGGTAACATCACTAATTTGCCTACAGATTTTTAGCTACACCATATATAAGGAAATTCATGATCAAAATTCTAACTGGTCACTTTTAACTTATACATTTATTTCCAATTTCTAAGTAAACTTAATATCAGAAAATTTAATACGTAAGTACAGTAAATGTAGTATAAAAGTAATATTCTAAAATGACTTTAACTTCTACCAAAATCTTTTTTTTTCTACAAGATACTTGTACGTTTACTCACTCAAGTATCACTTTTAAGTACTTAAAAGACTAATAAAACTCTTACTAGAATTATTTTATTTCACTGTTGTCTGATGATATTTTGTATCTTTTTGTTTAAATTTTAAATCTGTATTAAAAAGACCTGTGTGCTTAAATGTATGTATTCTGTGTAGATACATACTTGAGCTTGTACTGTAGATATGATCTCATGTGTTTCCCATTCTGCACTATATGACAGCGCGCACATTTGATCAAAGTGAATTTAGCATGCCTGTTTGCACTTCATCACACTTACTCGTGTTTTTTTTCCCCTCTGGGATTTTATCTCTCTCTCCTTTTCAGTCTCTTTTTTTATTCTGTCAGTGACCCTACTGTTATATTGAGCCCTTACAGATGGCCCTGGCTCAGATAGCATCTGCCTCTTCCCATCCATCACATTCAGAGGCTCTGTGGAGCTGCACGGCTGGAGTTTGGGTGCCCGTGCCAGGCTCTAGCTGCCACAACTCCAGCCACTCTGCCAGTCTCTACTATTGTCATATGGCTGGATCTTGAGTGGCGGTTGTGTGAAACGCAGAGCGGGAATCTGAGCCGAGGCCGACGATTATTAATGGGTTCCACCGCCGATGGCCTGGCCCCCTGGGGTCAGCCTGGCACGGGACTCCGCCTCATAAATCTCCTTCAATAACATGCCAGCAAAGGGGGAAGGGGTCAGCATGGAAACAAGGGAGTCAGGCTGAGATGAAGTGTCAGTGATGCATGGCCAAAACAACATGCTTGCAGGTAGCAGTTTCCTTTCTCCGGTTCTCACAACGGCCACAGCACCAGATGCAGGGAGGCAGAGGAGTAGAAAATAGTCACAGATAGTAGATGGAGTGTGTGGTTTGAATTAGAAGCCTTCCCTGAGGTCAGTCAGAGTGGGGTGCTGAACATGTGGCCGCTGAGTAATGATTATGTTTTTTTTTTTTTTCTTGTCCTGAGAAATTCCAACAATCAATTTAGCACTTATTGATGTTTGTTGATAATAAAAGTAACAAACATTTTTTTTTGTAAAACAATGAAATACATTATGTATTATATTTAGTATTAATAATAAATTTTCCTATATTTGACAAATAAATAAAGAAATAAATTTCAGTATTTTCCAGCATAATATATAGGATTTTTGATGCTAAATAGAGTGTGAATGTTAGTCCTCAAGGTTAAACTGCATCCAGTTACTTGGCTGCTCGATTTCTCTCCTACAGTAAATCTACAGGCTGCCCCAGGCCTCTCACTACACCGCAACCTGCCAGTGCAGCCTGCCTGTTCTTCTCTATCTCTCTCTCTGTCTCTCTATCCTTCTCTCTCTCCCTCAGGCTTCGCTCTGGGTCCCTCTGGTTGTGAGCTGTGACTGTGAGCGAGTAGAAAATTGTTATATATTAGTTTAATAAAGCCAGATACAAATTAACCCCCTCCTCCAGGCCCTTCATTGCCGGAAAAGTCTGTATTACACACTTCATGAACCGAATTAGTGGTGCAGTGCAACAAGCGGGCATGTCACTTTTGTTCAGAGGATGATCTACATGGTGGGACCCATTTCTCAGGCGGGTAAATCTCATGGTGTGCCGCAACTCAGCCCTTCCCAAGTAAATAGTGTAAATAATGAAAGCGCCTGCCAGTACTGCTTGAGGAATGACTTCATCCTTCCCTAGCTATTTATACAGCCTGCCAGAAAGGAGACGAAAGGAAGCAGGCAAGAAAAAGATGCAAAAAGAAACCTCTGTCTGATTGGATAATGAAAGAGTCCAGCTAATGCCTCCTGGCTAATAGAGATGAAGCACAACTCCAGCATTCGTGTTCATGTGTGCGTGCATAAGAGCTTTTAATTGAGAGGTGAGAGGAATGGCTCACTCAGGTTAACTCCATTCTTCAAGTGCCATTAATATGGACCAGATAAGCTCTTTAAACAACTCACTGCGTGTGTGACAAGAGACGCTCTATTAATAAGATTTAAGATTATGTATTTTTTCCTACATAATAATCATGTGGAGATAAATGTCTACTTATCTGTCATATATATAATTCATGACATATAAGCAAATGCATTAAAATAAAATAAATTAATAAATTAATTTATTAAACTAAATTATCTAAATGAAAAAAAAATATCTAAAATATATCTAAAATAAATCATTAGGGGGTTTGTATGCCCTACTGTACTGTACAGTATTTATTATTGTTGATTCTAAACAATTATAAAATCTGAATATTGTCATAAATATAGAAATGAATTTATAATAAAATCTTTTTTTTCTTTTATTATTTAGAATGTACATGGGAATTTTGTGGGTCGATGTTATGTTTGGCAACTTAACATTTAACTAAAATCTTGTGTCTTGTGTCTTTGAATCCAAAGAATAATATTGAATATTAAAGAGAATTTGGTTTAAGCACGACCTGTGAAAAGCTGTTGTCTGAACATACAGACATCTTTACTCAATAATCAAAACCTCACATTCAGACAAACCTAAGATTAATACTTTGTCATTTTAGCTGATATGAACTCATTGCTTACAGTTTTCTTACAGTAATCTCAGAAGCTCTTAGTCTGGGGAAAAACTCTCTCCTCTCACATATCTTATTTTTAGTATTTTAAAGTGTTTTTTTTTTTTAACTTGAATTAAAAAAACTCTCACTGTCATTTATTTCACAACATAAAATCAAAAGGTAAAAATTTTTCAGTCATCAAGATTTTATTCTCCTTGCAAAATAAATTGTTGCAAATGTATTTATTTATGCTAAAACCCAGGAAGGTGAGATTTATTTATAGGTCATATTTATGCATTTAATCTGGCATGTCTTCAATTGTATTTACAGACTATAAATCTCAGCATGTTATAATGTGGTTCCATCAAACTGACAGACAGTGGTTATGGACTTAATACTGTGCTTTTCTGTAGTTAATATTGCACAAAAAAGTTCCAGAAAAAATCTCCAGCTAACCAACTTGTTACTGTGTTCCAATAAACACAAGACAACTTATTTTATCCTTTCATTTCTGCTTGTTCCCCCTCATCAGTCATATAAAACATTCTTCATGCTCCTTTATTGCACAGGATATTTTTTCCTCTTAGCTTTGAGGAACGTCATATTGATGATGGCTTGTATCATAGATCAAAACTATCCAACTGAGCGTGGTGTAACACTGGCAATTATCAAGCTGTTTATTATATCTTGTATAATAATATTGGTTGCTACAGGGATTACTTAAAGCTTATTATTGCTTTGATGTTTTCATCTTTTTTCGTGGGGTTGCTTGTGTGTTTAATTGTACCGAAGTGACACATAATCCCTATTTTAATTTAATGCAAGCTAGAAAGTGAGATTATTAAAATATGGCTGCTCTGCCAACCAGGGTATGTAATCATTTTGGTAAATTTGTGCTGGGAGGCATGGAACCCAGACTCCACTCATTTGCAGCCATTTAGTCCATGAGCTTTGGAGGCTAATTTAATATAGCTCACCTCTCATTTTATGAAGGAAGAATGTTTTGCGCTATAACCCAATAGAAAGCCGTACCAATTTGCTGTACTAATATCTCCAGCACTTCCGGCTGATATCGTTAACTCCAAACAGCCTGGAACTAGTAGTTAACGAAAACACTAATGAAAAGGTGATGGCATCATCACAGAAGCCGCGCAACTACTTTATGTCTGTGAAAAAAAAATCTTCTAATGACCATCCTCCTCTGCTAATTAAGCATTGTATTGAAGCATGGAGAGAGGTATTATTTCATTTCATGAGCAAGGGGAAAACAGACCAAGTTTTTTTTTCTGTAAAAAAGATAGGAGACGAGAACATTGCTGAGCAGAAGAGAACAGAAGAGAAGAGGTTACACTATGTTGGTCACCTGTCTGCTGTCAAAGCAATTACAGCACCTCCTACTGCTAAATGTTTAAAGTGCACATTAGCATGTGGTGCGGTGGCATCCTGTCCCTGTGATCCCGAGACTGTCACTCGCAGACAGCCGAGCACCGCCACAAATCACAGGAGACAGCACGCTGTTAAAATCAATATGCCACAGTTTTGTACCACTTCCGCTTGACTGCACGTCGTTGCCTAATATAATTTAAATAATAAATTATCGGAGGGGGTGGGAGGGACGATTAGCAGGCAACTCTCCAACTTTTCCTGATGTACACAGCTATAGCCACAAACGCATCGCTGTACCCCTCGTTCCCTCAGTATTTTCTGCAATACTGTCCTTCTGCGTTGTTTTAATTAATTCTATGTGATATTAGAGAAACTGTGATACCATGCACATTTAAAGGTACTTTTATAAAAGCCATTTTTTCCATTCGTCTAACATAAGTTAGATGTTTCAATTCTAAATTTGCTTCACGAGATGTTTTATTCTTTATTAAGCTTCTACCTTCACTCTAATAAGAGCAAACTTTCTGGCTATATTCTTCATGAATAAAGTGACCTTGTTGTAGAAATCTGGGTTGTGAGCTTGTAGACCAAGCATACATTAATTTATACACTGACACTGACATTTCATCAGCCGCACCTAGCAGAGTGTTTCCAGACTACTGTTAAAGGGGTGACTGCTACTTCTGTGACATTTAAATCCGAACAGTCAAACTCTTTTGCTTTGTACAAATGCTGCAGTTTACTTGGGAAAAAAATAGAGCCAGCAACGGCACAGTCTCAGCCTGTAGGTTACGACGAGGATTATTTACGTCTCTTTACCTTTTGTGAAGGCTGAGAGGAGAAGTGTAAGATGAACAGTTTTAATTAGGTCAGGAGGAGGAAAAAGAGAGCTCCTGGGCCTACTAGTTTTCCATGAAAAGGTCTCTGTGTTCTTTGCGTCCTGCCTAAAAGAGACAGCTGAAGGAAAGTGGATGTGGTACATGTCAATACACTACACCTTCCACTCTGAAGGGATGAATTATTTGTGAGTATGCGCAACGACAAAAGGATGTCCCTCGTGCTCAAAGCTTCACCTGCCATCACATCAGCGGCCCACAGAGCTGATTCGATCAGACAGACATGCAGGAAGACTTGCCAACTTTCTCCTCCATCTTTCCATCCTGCTCCCGCTCTCAGTTGTTTCTTTGGCACCATCATTTTTCGGGGTCAAATGAGTTGTCCCTGGAGAATTTTATGCAGTGTTCCAAAACTCTTTTCGCTTAACAGATTCCCAATCTTAACCCTCACTTGCGGTCATGTGGATCATATCTCCAATGTGACCTTTCCCCTACTTCCTCTAACTGTAAGTGTCCTCTGGCTTCACCTTTTTCTTGCCGCGTTAACCACTTTTTGCTCCGTTTCACTCCAGACAAGGAAAAAGGGATCAATTAGGATTGCTTTACAAACATAAATTAGTAATTTTCTGAGGTAACCGAGTGTGATTTTGCCCTTTGGGGTAATTTGAAAGTGCACTTTAAAGCTCCATTGTTCACACAATAAGTGGGCAGGATAATGATTTCTCTAGCTGCTAACCCTGAGTGTTGTTCTCCCCATCATCCCGCACTCGTTAGCACCAACAACCCCCCCCCCCCTTAACCCCACCCCATCCCTCCCAGCCTCTGCCACATCTGCTGCTTCTTGCCAAAGGAAAAAAATCAATCTCTACACCATGAATTATTGAGGTGTTTGCCTACAGCTTCTGAAATATACAGTTGGGTGTGCTCTCTCTCTCTCTCTCTCTCTCTTAAAACCTATGTAAAACAGATCTTTCTTCACAATTCTAGCTCTCATATTTATAGCTGTTTACAATCCACTGAAGTGAGTTTCCTCTACAGTCTGTGTGATCTGTGTGTACAGGCTACAGCTAGATCTACTGGACCTTACTCATGCAAATACCAGGACCATTTGCAGATTAAACCTATTTATTTCCATGTGATAAGTTAAAGCTGGGTCATAATGTAATACATTCTCTAATCTATCATTAATTTGACAATTATAGCCAAGGTTAAGCCTGAGCTGGCAACGTTTCATGTGTAAAGACTTTAACAGCTGTGAAGCGGGATAGCAGATAACTCCAATAGATTTTTTTTCAATAGATAACTCTCTCTCTCTCTCTCTCTCTCTCTCTCTCTCTCTTTGTCACTCTTTCCAAGCCTCTTATCACATTCCTATCCATGCTTCAGTACTTTGCGTTGCCATACCAATAAATATCATAATATAACCAACCCATGCAGTTGATACTACTTTAAGTATAATAATAGACTGTCTGCTCAGGACACCATGGCTTTGTAATCACTAACATTAGCAATAATGCTCAAATTAAATAAGGCAGTTGTCAGATGACAATTGTTATCCCTCCTCCTCCAGCAGCTCGCCTCTGACTGACAGCTCCCAAAGCCCAAATGTGGCGGCTACGCTGCCTTGCCTGACTTCAGCTATCAATTATGAGCCTGAATATGAAGCGTTTATTATGTAAAATAATTCGCCCATCCACACAGCAGTCATCTCCAGGGTTTTAGTTTTTCTATCTAATGTAAAATCTTACAATTCGCTCTCACTCCTTACATTTTTCCTGCCGCTCTCTTGTCTTTCTCCTTCATCTTTGTCTCTCACATGCACACACTTAAATCGATACACTTGAGGAGGTAATGACATAAGGAGTGGATTGATCATGTCAGAACACGGAGAGGAGGAAGAGAGTAACATGACTGAGATACATAAACAAGTGTTCAAGTTCAAGGGCTTTGTGTGAACAGCTGAAAGTTACAAACTACGCACTGAGAAGTGGCATCAAAACACAACCATCTTGTTTTCTACCTACTTTGGAATATTAACAAAGTTTCTTTAACCTGCTCTTTAGTGTTTTTCACTTCAAAGTCACTCAAAGGATGCTTCCTCAGTTGTTGAAATTCTAAAGAATGTTTCAGAGAAAACACAGTGTGACCTCTCAGAGTACAAATCGTCTCTGTGGTGAAGCTGGTCAGAACAAGTATTTGTTACATGGATTTAACTGTGGAAAGCTAAGCAAGAGTTCCTTTCCTCGTGTGTTATGATAAGTGAATTCTCTTCATTTTTTTCTTTTTTTTTTCTGAAATAGTTCTTGGGTTGCATTTGGCACCAAACTCGCAGGCCGGTGCAGAAATCCAGCCATAGCAAGGAGGGGGGCTTGAGAAGGAGGGGGAAGACATCTGAAAGACCAGCTAAGCAAGCCAGTGATATTTTTACTTTTTTGCCTGGGGTAGATCTTTTCGGAAATCTGTATTGTAAGCAATTTCTGAGCTGTCAGCACCCCATGCTTGCTTTTTGTTTTCCAGAAGGGGGGAAGGGAGGCAACGACATTATAACTGTCACATTATTGTGCTTTTATTTATTAGGATACATTTTCTTTTGCCTCTGATGTCTGGTCATTTCCTTATGTTTACTGGTTTTCTTCTTTGTTTTGGCCAAATTGAATTGAATTCACCATCACTGTCACTCATACTCCTGCTTGGCCTGATAAGGGATATAAAGTATACTGTATTTTTGAAGTGTGAGCAATGCTATTTTTAGTGAGGAACTTTATGTAAGGCAAAGAGTCATCAGGAGCAGACACTGAGGCACAGTAGGGCTGGCAAGCACTGTTGCTCCAAAGATTATTCCATCACTCTTCAGCACGGTGTCCTGTTACTCAATTAGCCACGACTTGCATGACACGTTCAAAACAACTGCAGGATTCCTGCCATGCATACAGCATTGGAGTAATGGAGCGCCCGGTGCCTGAACTGCACCAGGGACACTTTAAGATATTTCATGCAGATCTCTCTTAGGCAAACCAAACCAGTTATTGAAGATAAAGACAGAGTAGTGCAAGGTGGGGAGAGAAGGGCAGGCTGAGATCATGGATATGAAGAAGGATATGCAGCTTTAGGAGAGCAGCAAGTTGAGTGCGCGTCATGGTGAGAATTGGTAACACTGAGTCTCTTAGGGCTAAACCTCTCTCTCTCTCTCTCTCTCTCTCTCGCTCTCTGCATCCCCCTCACTTCTGTGTTAACCTTCATAAAATATTCATGCTGGTTGTGCTCAGTGCCATAATTGCCATCTCAGCCTCTGAATAATTGATGGTCGGTGCCGTCAACTTGGTCTCATTTACTGAGGGTGTGGGTAACACCATACTCACACATGCCACATGCTCCAATGCCACACTGCTGCATTTAGTGCTGACATTAGATTAGCACATGCTTTCTATCTGCTCCGTTAACATTCATTCTTCACAGCCCACACAGCTAGAGCGAGCAATTCAAGGAACGACGGTTGCTCTTTAAGCGGCTAGACAACAGTTAGATGAGAGGGTAAATGAGAGTTTGAAATTGAAAGTGATTGTGTTGTAAAAGGCTCAGAGATTTCTTTTTATACATAGCTCAGAGAATTTCTTTATATTATAATAGAAA
>JAOVVB010000050.1:105054-129549 GCA_028570985.1 Heterobranchus longifilis
ATATATTAAACAGTTTAGAACATGTCCGCTTTTGATCGAATCTACACAATTTCTAACATGGATCAAAAATATTATATTGGAACATGACTGACAAGCTGGTTGTGTAAGCAATTAATAGCTTAGAATGTCTACTTTTGTGTCTACTACTGCATTTATTGTTAAAAAGAATAAATGGGCATGGATATCAGAGAACTTTCTATGGGAGAAAAGCAAGGCGTTTACAAGCTAAAAAATGTCCTGAAAAAGAAACCATATGCTTAATAACAAACAGGCATGAAACAGGCAGGCCAAGGTAACCAACAGCAGCTGATGACTGCAAATGAAAACTCCCCAAACTTAGTCAGTCATATCATCAACAATCTTCACAGGGAAGAGGTGAAGGTATTACAGGCCACTGTTCGAAGAAGATAAGGGCCATACTACAAGATGCAAACCGTCCATCAGCAGTAAGAATTAGAAGGCCAGATAAGAATTTGCAGAAATACAGAGATGATCCACAAAAATTCTGGAACCAAGATTAACTTCCATAAAAATGATTACAATGCTAAAGTGTGGTCAAGGAATGGATCTATTCAAAATCAAAACATACAAGCTCAATGGTCAAGCATGTCTGGGGCTTGTATATCTGCTGCTGGAACAAGCTCACAAATTTATGTTGTTTATGTATCACATGATAGTAGGAGACTGAAGGGAGACAACCTCAAAACAAATAGCTGAAAATGCTGAAAAAAAGCATCAAAGAAAAATTATTTTCCATACAAAAAATATGTAACCAAATTTTGAGTGTTATTTAATTTACGTTTCCTCTTCCAGTATTTTTGGTCACCTAAAAACTACTGTAGATGGTCACATGTGCCATGTTCAAAATTGTTTAACACGTCTAGATGGGCAGGAAGTAAAAGTTGAATTCCTGATGTCATCTCATATTAACCTTTAGTCTCAAACTCAAATGTTTACTGCACATATAAGTAAGAATTTTATTGTGTTGACTTAAAAAAGTATCCAATGTGTAAAAATTGCCTTCGTGTATGCTCATGCTCAACGAGAGCTAGAGTTCAATAACCCAGTACACACAGGTGTGATCTTGACTCAGAGGTCAAAAGCTGAGGGTTGTATTAACCTCAGTGAATACACATTTATGCCCTTCTGCTTCCTTCTTGTTTTTATCTTCCTTATTCTTCTTTCTTATTCAACCTGTGTTCTTCAGTATGTATTTCTTGTGTTAACATGTTCGTATACCCAGCCATTGCCCTTTTCATCCTGATTCTCATTATCATAGCTGTCAATATTAGTATGTACTGCAGAATAGATCTACTGTATACATGAATATGTCAGGTAAAGGAGCATGTGTAGTAGGTCACATTGTGATATCCGGCTCTCTCCTTTTATCAGAACATTGGAGCCATGTTAGCCTCCACTAATTGAAGTGCTCTTAATCAATCTGCCATCCAGTTACTTTTAAAAGCATAAGTTCCCTGTCTAAAGTGCCCTATGAAAGGGACAGTGTGCACTTTAATAAACATCACACATGTGAGTGCTGCAAGGATCAACGGTATACATTGCACTAATTGTGTGTGTGTGTGTGTGTGTGTGTGTGTGTGTGTGTGTGGGTGTGTGTGTTTGTGTGCATGATTGCGTGCGTGCGTGCGTGCGTGTAAACAGTGCAGGCATGAGACACCAAGGTGTGTGGAAGCTATAGCCTGCACACCCTGGTTTTTGCAGGGGATTTAGTTGGACTGTGATAGTGTGTGATATGAGTGTTGGGGTTAAGCCGAGTGTTAGACGGCATGGGTCACACTCTCTGTGCTATTGATACACAGGGGCAGCTGAGAGTGAGAGATGGATAGAGAGATCATGTCGAGCTCAGACAGACGGCAGCAGTGGAGAATCAGACAGGAACACTGCAGGGCTTAGTGCCTTTACAGTAAATGATATCAGAGAATGCTGCAGGCCCTCAATACAGCCAACCCTCAGGGAAGAATCTGTTTACCTAAACAGCACTGTGCTTAGTTATCTTTGTGGACACACACACACATACACACACAGATCAAAGTACTTCCCCATATTACCACGTTGAATTTCCATCAGTCTTTGACGATGCTTTACATTAAGATTCCACAAAAAACACCATTTACAGTGTTTATTCAAATAAATTAATGCTTACATAAAAAAAAAAGAAGTTAATGCATACATAGATTTTTTTCAAAATAATGAAATCTTGTGAGCTAACATTTAGGTTATTCTGTGATTATCTTTAACAAGAAAGAATAAATCCACAACAACCGATATCATACAATGCTGAATGATAGTTTAAATATAATAAACATTTGTCAACATGTAAATGTTGTGTAAATTATTTCAAACGCCCATTTACTCAGCTGCTTTCCTAAAGATGTTCTCATACTCCTCATTTTAAAATGTTCATGATCAACCTCCGTTCAACACACTTAATGTATTTTTTTTTTTTGTACTTTTTTACAGTATACAGTCTTTCAATTTAAAGACTCTCAGGGTTTCTTCCTCGTGTTGTCTCAGGGAGCTTTTCCATGCTACTGTCGCTTCTGACTTAAATCAACTTCTGGATTTCTGTAAATTAGCGTTGTTAAAAGTGCTACACAAATAAAATTAAATTAAATGTATTAAACTACATATGATTATGGTTAGTTAACATCATATAAGTAAAACTGTATATAAAGCATTATTAAGTTTTTTACTTAAATGCCTGCAGACATGTTTTTTGCATATTTGCATATTTAAATATCAGTGCATGTGTAGAAAGCAGTGCACGTGCAACAACCTGCTCATTTAGAGCTTCTAAGAGAGGCATGAATGTTTAGAACAGATAAATGACAAAAGGATGAAAGGATGCAAGAAGACGAGTGTGGAATGTGTAATGACAAGAGTATCAGATAGAATGCAGATATAGGCTAGAATTTTTGCAGATTATGGGAGAAGTCAAGCCATAATACACACAGAGTAAGTCACATGCAGAAAAACAAACAAGCCCTGAGGTTACCAAGAACACATACCTACACATGTCAAGCAAAGCCATACATGAATGAATACATGTCTTGTGCGTTATTGGTACGTGACAACATGAAGGAAGTCCAAGGTGTTATTAGTGTGTAAGTAGCTGGACAAGCTAAGACTGAGACATGACTGTGATCTTCCATGGGGCACAATTGGGTGTTCAAGTGCTCACTAGTTTTACATGTAGGGAAAACTTGTAAGATCTGTTAAGAACACTTAGACAAAAGCAAAAATATCCCTCAATATAAGCTTTACTTGCAAACACAATAAGCGCAAAATTCTTGTAAAGTAAAATAAATGAAAGGAATTATCATCATCTCCAATGTATGTTATTAAAGCTGAATAATAGCTGATGGAGAAAAATCTCTAATGCAGTTTGGAAGTTATCTTTTATGCAGTGCCTCAGCATGTTTCATAGGGACTAATTGAGAAGCTGTTGTCCACCAGTGCAATTATGTTGCACCAACCATGATGTAATACTTTCTTATTCTGTGTCTTTTCAGATTTTTCCTAAAGTTCTTCCTGAAGTGCAACCAAAACTGTCTAAAGAATGCAGGGAACCCTAGAGACATGCGACGCTTCCAGGTAACAACTGACAATAAAACCTTAGGAATTTTAGATACAAGTGTTTTCTTGGTGGCAAAATGCCAATGGATGCCCATACTGTACTGTACTGTAAGTTATGAGGGTTCGATTACTTTTGGCTTGATCGGCAACACAAAAAAAAAAAAGACCAAACTGCCCCAAACAACTTGGGCACAAAATCTGTTTGATCACTATCCAGAATTTTTAGCACCCTTCATTAAAGAGATCAAAATATCATATTTTATCAAAAAAATAAGTACACATGTAGAGTGGTATTTTAAGCTTAAACACAGTACATAAAATCAATTACATTTACTGTAAGTCTAGTACTTTTTTATTGAGAGAAAGTAAAATCATCCATTTTTCTTTCTTGATTTATCTTGGCAAAAATATGGTTTGAAACCATATCTTTTAAATATGGTTTGAAAATTAAAAAAAAAAAAAAGAATTGTGCAGAAAATCTGCATAATTGTTTCAATATATGTAATGTTTCATACAAGCATTTGCAGTTCTTGTGGGGTCCTGATAATTCTACATTATCCCTTCTCATGCTTTACACTTTAATGTATTGGGTTTGTGAAATATGCTGAAACGTTTGGCAAACACAACTTAAGATCCTATTTTAACTTGTTGTGTAATTTTATATATAAATTCATATTATCAAGGGTTCGATTCCCGCCTCAGGGTGTGTGTGCGTGGAGTTTCCATGTACTCCCCGTGCTTGGTGGGTTTCCTCCGGGTACTCTGGAAGAATAGGCTAATTGGCATTTTAAAATTGCTCATAGTGTGTGAACGAATGGGTGAGATTTTGTGTGCATGTGTGTGATGGATTGGCACTGTATCCAGGACGTACCCCTAGTCTGTTTTACTATATAAAATGAACTGTAGTGCAAGTATCTGTTAAAGAGAGGATAAAAGGAATATAAAGGAATATCAGAATCAGAATCAGAATTACTTTATTGATCCCCGTGAGGAAATTCTCTTTCATTACAAAACAAACTCCTGATGAAAATAAAAGTTTAGGAAGACATATAAAGATGGTAGAGAAGATTTAAATAATTAAAAATAAAACAATAAAGTAATTAAAATAAGAATAATAAAAATAGAATAATATAAACAAAAAAAAAGAAATAGTCAAATAACCAATAAAAGTAAAACCTATAGCAGCAATTATAAGGACATTAACTTATATTGACATTGTTATTATCAACAGACATATACACAGTATACATGGTTATTAAGGTGAATTGTGCATATAAATTATATTTTAAATAAAATAATCTCTGCTTCCGATAAGCCTCTTTTAATCTTAACAGTTTTCACTGTTTTATGAAAATGAGGGGCAAAGAGGGTTCTGTCCTAGACATTAGGAGACCTCAATATGTCTGGTGCTTTTGTAGGTGGTGGTCTCTACGACAGTCAGTGTGGATGGTCATGTTTTGGCGGTGTCTGATAACATGTTTGTACACAACAACTCTAAACATGGGCGACGGGCTCGGCGGCTGGACCCCTCAGAGGGAACCCCCTCATACTTAGAACACGGTGAGTACTCATGTTCATTAATCCCGACTTTCATTTGACTATGTGAAGGGACAAAAGAATTCCTTATGGTTCTTAAATGTAAATATAGAGGAATCTGACCCACCTCCAAGGGAGTTGAAAAAGTCAGGTACAGGTTTAGCCCACATTAGTCAGGGTCAAGGGAGAAACCCAACACAGCAAAATCCCTTGTGTTGAATTAACACCCAGAGTGTTAATTTAACACAGTACTGTGGTTATATAGGTCTAGTTGGACTCAAATGAACTCTGAAAGTGTTAAATCAACACTAGGGATTTTACAGTGTCAGGCGCCTGCAATGCCAGAGAAGAGTAGCGCAGAAAAAAAAAATCTGTAAAATTGTTTGTGCTGAGTATTTTCATTATGCCAAACATAAAACAATCAACCTTGACCTTGCCCTGGTTTCATGTTGAATGACAACAGATTACACTAGCCGGGTTTAATCTGTGATTTAAACCAAGTAGTATAAAAAGCTTCAGTGAGAATAAGTTAAATTAATGGGCGAAAGCTTATCATCACCAGATAGTTCACACAGCCAGACATCGGGTATCGATCAGTTTACTGCCAAGATATCTTACTGCACGATACGTCGTTTCACTCTGATGCAAATTTTGATTTGATTTCTCTGTTCAAAAACAGTGGATCCTTAAAACACCTCATAATCTTTTAAGCTGGAACATATGTAGTAGTGTTCTAGTTTCTGGCCTGTCATGTGCTCAGTTTCTGATTTTGTTTAAGTTGTTGAATTTATTAAAATAATGTCAGGCTTATGCCTCTGTTGTAGGCAAACTCAGCACTCCACACATGCACCTCACACATTCTGGTCTGAGTAGAGTGTGATTGCATCTGAGATCTGAATACTGATGTGTGTAATTTGAATACAGCTATGATGTTTAATCTCTCAGTGACCCCTGTTTGCCATGCACTGACCTGTTAGGGAATTTACTTCACTGCTTCCTTTTTTTCCCCCAGTCCAACAAACTAATTATTTGCATGAAGATAATTAATAACACTGGGATCTCTGAATTCAGCAAAACTAGACCACTTTATCACACTGGCCAGAGCTTTGCCTCATCAACAAAGAGAATTGCAGAGTAGAGAAAGATGACATACTGACTAAAAAAATCATTATACCAACACAGTTCTTTCCTCTTCTGTTTCTTACTGTTTCTTGTACTTTGTTAAACAGCTGACTGCTCGTAGGCAAACGCAAGAGGAACCTAACAGCACTACATCGGTTCCCCATCTGCCTTATGCATGCATAAAATATACACTAAATAGCTACACAAAAATCTAGTTTATATACGTTATTATCTACAGATTACCCACTTAACCAGTCATGGAAGAAACAGAGGAAAATGATTGCTGCATGTGAAGAAAGCACTCACAGTGTTCCTACAGGCTAGAGTGCTCTAGGCACCACTATGGTAGATGATCATGTTCCCAGTCATGACTGAGCTCTTTGCAGTATCGTCCCCTGTTTAGCAGCAGAACCTGATTTACAACCACACATCACTCAGGAATAAAACACATAATGAAGTGAATATTTGTTGTAAAGAGTCGCTTCTTGATTAAACTGACATTTATTTATTTATTTTGCTATTTCTTTTAATAAAGTTCTAATACTTACTCTGTATGACAGTTTAAGTATGTACACCCTTGATAACTTCTAACAAACCTCAAATGTCTCTTGCCTTTGTCTGAATGCCAGGAAAGTCAGCTCTCCACTTACTGTAGTCTTGTTCTACTCAAGTTGAACCTATAACATGCGGTCAGCGTTCACAGGTCAAATAATTATCATCGTTCACCAAGAGTATTTCTCTGCTCAGACTAGTTTGTGTTGTGCTGCATTGATTTAGAAACATAGTTCTCATTCCCTGCTGGCTAACAAGACTGCCATCTCAGAGGCGGTCTGTGCAGTGAGGTCTTTAAGCTGGAGGTTGTGAAAACAGAGTGGAACAGCAAGAGCCAAGGCCATTGCAAAAACTGAGTGTGAACGGCATAAAAGCTGGCCTGGTCAGCTTCAGGCTACAAACTCAGAAGAATAAACACTCTGTGTGGCTGTTCAGGACATGTGCATGAGTGTTTGAATGTGTTAGTGTGCATGTGCACGTTCTGTACACAAGCAAGCAGCACAGGGGAACAGATGGCGGCAATGGAAGGCAGCAAAGTTTAATCCTATCAGATGGATTCCCAGTACACCATCTGGTTAACCCATGCACAATTTCAGAGCACTGCAAAAGAGTCATCCCAAGCCAAGATTACCATCACAGATTGCTGCATCGTACCTCTTTATCGTTCTCAGTTTAGTGCCGACGCCATATTGAATTATTCCATGTCGCTGCAATCGCCCTGCGCATGTGTGCAGCAACAGAAAGCAAAATGCAGTAAAAAAGGGCATTTTCCAACACTTGTGCAAGTTATAGCCTGGCAACCTTGAAATGCTGTATGTGTTTAAAATGTGACAAAAATAAATAAATAAAAAGTAGCCAGTGTTAATCTTTAGTGTGGTTTGCCATATATTAGCTAAATAATAAGCCATAAATCCAGAATTTAGAGAATTTGCATACACGTAAATGTCTTCTAATGAGAAAGCTTTTAAGAATAAAGTGTCTAAATTCTTCAAAGTCTTAGAAACCTCATGTTTCCGGAATTGGGTATTTATCACAAATTATTTTACATTTCTTATTATTAGAGTTATGTTCTACTCTTAATATCATAATAATAGTGCTTTAATAATTTGCTTCCTCTGTAGTTGTGTTTCAACAGACAGATTACTTGTTAATACACTATTATATTTAAGTAAAATACAACCTGAAGGTGAGTGTTTTAATATTCATCGTATCCAAATAAGGAACATAGGAATGAATGAATTTTTATGTCGGGAAGAACTTACACTCACACCCACATTCACACTTGCACACACATGGATCTGCACACGCAGCCCGGTGTTCAATGCATATCCACCACATTCTTGTGGCAGACATGTTGCTTCATTACATTAGAGTTTTTTCTCTGTCTGAGGATGAATGAAATAAGTACATCCCTTAATTAATGAACAGCAGGGATGTTCAGGCTGACACTGAAGTGCACTGGAATCCACATGTATTACTCCACTATTCTTGTCTATCTTTGTTCTATTCTTCCCATAATTTTTTTTTTCTTATTTTACCCATCCCCCAAACTAGAATAGCAGTAATTAGTCAAATAAATTGCCCTCAATGTGATGGCAAGCTCAGGTTCCTGAGCCAAAGTTCAGCATGGCGAAATGAAATTGCAGCTTATTAAGGTGTTGAATTTTGATGGCCTGCTGCTGTTTTGCCAGTGTGTCCCGCAGCGGCTGGCCTTTTGATCGACTCCTGTACAGACTTGGGATCTCATGACATTTACACGAGTGTCATAAAACAAGCAGCCGCGCAGGGCCCTCCCTGTGTGCATGGGTCGAAGTAATATTTAATAAATATAATCATCCAAATTAGCATTCACCGCCTTTGGGTACAGAGGGGCTCAGGGTCATTAGTGTGACGTGATCACTGACAGAACATGGGAAAGGGAGAGTGCTTTTTTTTTTTTTAACAGATGCTTACATTCCTTTAATTATCCCTTGAATCAAAACAAAATCTGACTGGGAATATCTCCTTTCACACACACAGTCCTGTGTGATGACAGGCAGTTCCTCCCTTCTCTCCTCTCCTTCTTCTCACTATCCACTTTATCCTGCATTCTTATCCACTCCCAACACAGCAACTCTTCCTCTACCACTTTTGATTAAAATTCAGCAAACAATTTACGGTTTATCCAACTGAGGCTTGGTGGAATAAAGTGATGAGAGCTTTGTCCCTCAACCTTGGTATGCTGCTGGTAACATGAGAGCAGGAGTATATAGTAAAGCATCAGAGTTGGGCTTCATATTGAGTAGTTTTAAAATGATGGTCGGTGACTGCAGGACATCTGTCACTTCTATAACAGTATCATAAAGCATATGAGATTGTTTCAAAAACGACCAGCCTCAGAATAATCATATGTGACTGCCTTAATGATTCTGTCAGTTGTCATTAGGTTGTTGTAGCCTCAGTTTCCAAATAGGCTCTATAAATCTGATCCTATAACCAAGAAAAGATATGTCAGTTACTTCGACTATTGGTATGCCTCACAGGAAGTTCATGGGTTTTTAAATATTGGTAATATGAATTATATTTTGCCTTTCTATGGTTTGTCTAACAATTTATCCAGAGTGCCTGGCATCAGAAGGTCTATTTATAAATGTTTATGCTTTGATTCTAACTGCTTTATTTCACAAGTTTTAATCTGTGGTTAAAAAATGGCAACTTATCTATGACCTACAGTACAGTGGAAATGACATCTTAAATGTTCATCTTCAATAGTAACTGGTATGTTTTACAGTATCTACATGGATTTCTTATCTCTCTCTCTCTCTCTCTCTCTCTCTCTCATTGTGAAAGCAGCCACGCCCTGCATTAAAGCCATCAGTCCCAGTGAGGGCTGGACTACAGGAGGGGCCACTGTTATCATAATTGGGGACAACTTCTTTGATGGGTTGCAAGTCATATTTGGCACCATGCTGGTCTGGAGCGAGGTCAGTCCACTTGGCACCACACATTTAATTATTCATACTAATCATTAAACAGCACTTTATGCAGGTCAAGGTCCATATTTTCATTTACTGAGTTTATATAACTGTTATTGTAGAATTACTAAATTACAAAGGAGCTGAGACATAATTAGCCTTTTACCTTTTAATGTATTTTTTTGTACTCAAAGGACTCTTTAATACCTCTAATTGTAAATAAGCAAATGTAGCTGGCAGGCATGTGACTGTCTCCTAAATGCATACTGCACCATCCAGTTACTCAATTAATATCACATACAGTCATTCATGAAAAAAAAAGATAAAGAGAAATTGGCAATCAAGAAAATAAAAGAAAATAATAAATCCAATGAAGAGCAGTTTAATGTAATTGTGAATATTTTAGTCTCAATTACAGTATGTTACGTTTTAGTATCCCCATCTTCAAACTGATAACATACTGACATGTGTGTCATGGCAATGCCTGATGGAGCCCCATATGTCGATTCTACTAAAGACATCAGTTTTGACTCTGGTAATGCTCCCAGACACATTACTCTGTCCTGCTGACTCACATACTGAGCAGTGTCTACATAAAATAATGATTCATTTGGATGCGTACTAGGTGAGAGCGAAACTATGTCACCTTCTCTGTTCCGCTGTACATGATCTACTAGCTCACCATACATGCAGTGAAAAAAACTCCAGGAGTTGAAGAGATCAACTCCTGGAGTTTTTTTTTTTTTTTTTTTTACTGGGAATCAAAAAATGAGATGTGCAAAATCCTGACTATTTAATTGTTAATTCCCAGATGACTATATAAATTTAAGCAAATTGGTCAGGTTTTATACAAACTCAAGTCTGTGTCAACTCAAATACAGACTGTCATTAAAGCAAAAAGGGGATAAACTTGAATACTAAGATATTTTGGAACTTATGTAAATATTTGTATGATTTTATTTTACATTCAAGTTTTTGTTGATAACAGCATTTTTACTAGTGTGATATACTATGTACTGTAGAAATTCATTGCTATGATGCAGCAGGCACATTATGATATATTTATTGTGGCTATGTAGTCATAGAGATAAAAATGTTATATGCATCATATATAATTAACTACAGTACAACCTTTCAGTTACTTTCATAGCTATTGTTGGCCAGAGGTGGTTTATGACAGATTTAGGGTAAATTATAATATATACTATAAGAATGGATGTTTCTAGTAATACCTAATTCACAGGGACATAATGTATAATTAATACAGTATGTCCAATTTCAAGAAGCAAAACAAAATCACAGATATGATGATTTCTGCAACATAATGCTTATTTAACATTTAGAAAAGGATCTCTAGCATCTCTGCCAAGATAAAGTTGTTCATGTAAGTTTTCTGTCGTTGGGAAATTCCTTCAAGGAGATTTGCAGTTTCTGTTTAGAACGAACACTGCAGTTGTCGTTGTTGGTGGTGGTGTTGGGGGACCAAAAGATAACATGAACTAACTTGGCTGAGGGACATTCTACAACAATTGATATAAATATGAATGGATAAAAATTTTTTATGTACTATATATATCATTCTTTAATAGCTATAATATTGTAATAATTGCTGCATTATAAGGGAAATAAAACAGAGTGTGCTGTTAATGAAAAATAATACAGTGGTAATAAATTATTTTGTAATAACAGTAATTTGTTATGTATACAGTAGATTATTATAAATGCCCATCATGATTGATTCTTCCTCGCTCCATTTTTTTTCTTCATAGCTTATCACACCTCACGCCATTCGGGTGCAGACTCCCCCCAGGCACATCCCTGGGGTGGTGGAAGTCACTCTGTCCTACAAGTCCAAACAGTTCTGTAAGGGAACACCAGGCAGATTCATCTATACAGGTAAAAACAACACAATATACATTTTTTATATACAATTCAAATCTCAGAAAAGTGAAATGGGAGTCGGTTGAAAGAAATATGTGTTCTGAAAAATGTTAAGATGGTGTTTGTAAATTTGCAACTTGCAATTAAAGTAATTAAACCTTTAATACCCAGGAGATAAATATGAAAAATAGATTTCATAAATGCATTTAAAGGGTGCTCAGCTGTGGCCATTGTCAGCACAGCATGTGTCTATGTCTGTGCCTACGCATTCATGTGTGTAAATGAGTGCGCTCATCGGGTTTATGGCACTAGACTTGGCCTCTTTTCATAGTCCATTCACTACGCACATGACCAGGCATGAAAGGAGAGATTTTTCAACAAAAAAAAAAAAGCAGAGGGTAGATGGCCAGGGTCTTTATCACAACTATTGTTTCTCATAAGGAGTCTGTTAAGATGTGATTCTTTGCAAATACTGCTAGCAAACCTAAAGCAATGCAAAGACAGAATTGTTAGTCATACCGGATTGTGCCTTATAGTTTTATAGAACAGTTACAGAGTACTTTCTGCTCTGACATTTTTTTATTTATTTTGACACTGTTTGCCTTCAAAGTTTCATAAAACATGCAAGCCTTCCTTTTCTTCTGGTGCCCACGTCCCAGCAGCCCCTTTGGTTCGGTTCGGTGTGGTGTTAGGGGCATCAGCCTGCCGTTCCTGTCCCCTGCCTCCAATTGGCACCTTGACCATGCCCAGTTGCCAGTGGGTACTAATCATAGAGGATTGGCCGGACTGCATGGCAGCTGGCAACAGAATTACGTATAGGACATCTGGCGCCTCTAATCAACTTCTGTCAGCCAGAGGAAATGGAGACCTAATTAAATCAATGGTGCACCGATGCTGCCATACTTGTATGCTCCACAACCATGCGGAAATGGGGGCTGTACCTGAAGAACAGCAGAGAACCACACTGGAGAGTATCAATAGGCATGCTGATTGTGACCAAACGTAATTGAATTGCAAATACTGTATATACTACAAAACAGCTCTAGTTCCACTTTGGTTTTAAATTTATTATTTAGATTTCAGTGGCATTTGATGGTTTCAGATGATCCAGCTGTATTATGGCACCAACTGCTGTGTCTGCTTATGAACCCAGAGACCACTTGGTTAATGGATTTCTCAAAAGCCTGCCAGATAATGGATGATGTCATTTTAGGGGTCTCAAATTCTTGGCACATGCTGGTCA
This sequence comes from Heterobranchus longifilis, assembly GCA_028570985.1. NCBI lineage: Eukaryota > Metazoa > Chordata > Actinopteri > Siluriformes > Clariidae > Heterobranchus > Heterobranchus longifilis. The sequence goes on from JAOVVB010000050.1 coordinate 117,940, forward strand.
ATACGAGAGTTTGCAGTAAAACGGAAGCCCACATGCACAACGAGGGATAATTGAGCCTCAGATATAGTCCAACAAATCTTACCACCATTTGCCATTTTCTTGGTGCAGAGGTTTAAGGTTTTCTAGTGATAAAGAATGCTTAGAGATTGTGTAAGTAGTTTTCCGGCACTTCTCTTTGCAATTAGACATCCAATTGCAAGGGATGCAATTATATTTATCATTAGAAACAATTAAGCACTCTTCATCTGGGACATTACCCTTCCTGCATGGCATTCTGCAGATAAGAGGACTGAATCATTGCTCTCTTTCTCTCTCTCCCTCCATCAGCAAAAAATGCATTTCCATGTTTGGTTGCATATTACCTTGTACAAGATTGCCACATTTGAACCATTAGTTGAAAAGGCTTTCCATCCGTTTCCATGCAGTGGGAGGCAGAGTTATAACACTATCTTCCAACAGGCATGTGTGTGTGCTCGGTGCGACCAGTAGATTGGAGGTGTTGATGAATCACTTGTGAGGTTCAGCAGGCAATTCTTTCCTGCTCAGTATGCAGGCCAGTGGGCTGAACAGCACCCATCAGGCCTGATAATAAAAAGACTCTGCTGGATCACATTAGGGGAAGTTCTCTAATTCCCATCCAATGATGGGGACTACGAGAAGCATTATTCACTGAAACTGAGGAAGAACAAAGGCTTTTGACCTAAACTAAAATAAAGCCGGACAAAATGCCTAGTGGAACATTTGCTAGGTTTAAATGGTCTTTTTTTATTTTATTGTATTGTAGGTATTATTAAAGACACAATGATTCTACACAAAGGCTTGGAAGGTTATTATGGTAGCTATTAACACAAGTATCACTTGTCTTTTATGTCAAATGTGTATAACAGTTTGACTAAACATAACTGTGCTTCACAATTGATACACATTATTAGATAGATAACATTTGTCCACTGTTTTAAGACACCTTTTTTTTTTTTCTTTTAAGGGTCTTTGATTCAATTGACAAATGGTGTCATATTCCTTGATCAATGTTAACCATTCCAAGTACATTGCTGATCCTTGACATGTGAAAATTGTCAACATAAGGATATAGTGAAATCAGTTTGATTAACGGTATAAAGTCTTCAGTGGGCCATTTCACACAAACATATTTGCCTTAGAGCAGCCACCACTCAGGTTCAAGAAAAACAAGTCATCCATTTTATGGGCCAGGTTCCTCCTATATGTGTGCCCCTTTCTTAAAGGCATACCTTATTTAGTTTGTTGGTTTTTCCAAATAAACGCAATCACTGGTTTTATGGAAAAATGGATAAAAATGAGATTGTAAGATATTGATCCCAGTGTGGGTTGGGTTGGGGGGAAAACAGGCTTCATCTATATAGGCAGAAAAATGAAGCAATAATTCAGGCAGGCATCGAACACTCTGCCACTGAGCCTATTGATTCCCATCCACAGCATATGAGATCACACCTGAGAGTGAGCTCTGGGGAAAAGAGAGAGAGAGAAAAGAGATAACATTACCACCCTGACATTAACAGCTCTGTACAAAGCCCACAAGTGCCTGTTAAAAGGTTCCGCTAAAGACCAATTACCCAGCATGCCTCTCTGTTCTGTCAATCAGAGATACAGCAGGTCTAAGTCTGGTCACCTGACCCAGTTCACCACTCAGAGCCAGTGGCTCGTCTTAAAGACTATGCTGTAAGAAAAACCTGTTCATTTTAGCCATGCCTGATGTCTCCAAGAGATTTGTGAATTAGTGTGATTTTAATAAAAAAGTTAATGGTTTTGCGGACCAGTCCTCCCCCCGCCAATCTGCCCCTGCAGGCCTCTCATTATTATTGTGAAATATGAAGCGATCTGGCGGTGCCTTCATGAAATTTCTATGAGCATTGATCTGTGTGATTGCACACAATCCTTCAAGCAGTGGTTCTTGTTCATTTATATATTTATTGTTTATATGTTTCAGCCATTCTGATTTTAAACATGGCCATCTTGTATGGTTAATATGTCTGTACCGTTGGTCAAAGGGAAAAGCTCTTAACACTTTGTCAGGTCAGGTAGCAGAAAATTCAGTTTGATGATCATTAAGGCACCAGCACCAGCGACCAGCTTTATATTTACTTATATTGATTACATTGTGTAAACATAATGAGGTGGTATAGTATAGCTAGGGTATTCTTTTCTATATTGATTTAGAATATCTGATTTCAATGTTAGAAATATTATTTATGACATCACACATAATCTTATTATCCCCCCATGTGAGTAGGGAAACCAGAGAAGGGAGACTGATACTGTGGTGAATGCAAGTCTCCAATCTATTCTGGTGAATATCCAATATCTCCAGTAGTCGTTATTTCGGTCCAATGTCTATACGGTGAGATGAGATGAGTACGTACTGTACATTATGTATTTCAAGAACTTCACCAGAATGTGTGATCATAAACGAGAATAGAGGCAAAAGATTCTCGCCAGTGCTTGTTGTGGAACTCTGGTCCCTTTGAAGAAGCATGCGGAGGAACTGGAAATCACCAGACCCCACTGAGGATATGGCTTCTCTCTCTCTCTCTCTCTCTCTCTCTCTCTCTTAGTTGGGATGGCCCAGTGGGATGGTTGACTTCGTTTGGGTTGAATAAATATATCCTTTCCTGTTGTCACTGCTTGTTACTAAAGGCATTTTTGACTTTTTCTGGGATAATGTTGACTGTGTTGATGGAATGTTTTCATCACTATCATCCTAGATGTGAAAGTACAGTAGGGTACCTAATGAGGAAAACCATATTCCTCCTCTTTTCCTTTACAATTCAATATATGCTCCAGCCATTTCTCAGATCTTTCTCTCTCTCTCTCTCTCTCTCCTCTCAGTAAGATTGCATTATCGGCCTGGCTAGCGAGGAGATTGTACAGAATGTGGAAATCAATAGCAATGAGGGGGAGTAAACATGTGAAGATGTCTGAGAGGGCAGTAGAGTACAGTTTAGAGATCTCCCCTATCCATCTATATATCAGCACATTAAAACACCTCCTTTACATTGTCCTGCCTCATTACATTCTCTTGAAGGAGATGTATCTACACTTAGTATTGTGTCACACACTTTACATCTACGAGCTAGCAATTCATTATCCATTTTATCTCTGGAGATGTCAGCCTCCACGAATCCCAGGCTAGCTCTTTTATACATTTTTTATACACATTTGTGAGTCTAAGTTAACTAAGCAAGCTAACCATGAGCTTAATAAATACTGCAGTGTGCTAGTTTAGAGTTAGGTGAAAATACTACATGCTTTTTTTTTTTTTTACTTAAGTCCCTTTATACTATAACCCTGGTCTGAACCCATAACTCAGCTATTCTCTCAGCCTCTTTCTCTAGCATTATACATTTATTCATCCATTCCTGCTATTCCCTATCCCCCATACAGTGTACAACCCTCCCAAGGCTCACCGCATTCTGATTCCTGCACCACACTTTGTAATCCTTGACTTGAAACTCTAGCAGGCTTAATTACAGGAAGTCTATTTAGATATGATGTATTATCAGCCTTAGGGTGGCTTTGCATCATTCTGTCACATTTGGCTGTTTTTGTTTTTCTTTCCCTGGACGATAGCTGTGCTCTGCTTTCCATCATGGATCCCAGATTGTTTTAACAGTTTTTGTTCAGCTCTTTTTGTAAACACTTGGTCAGCCATCAGGCCGAGCAAGCAGCTGTGGAACTAGGTGGTGTCATGATTCATTCCACATTTCTTAATACAGGGGTTTAATCAGGAAGCCATTCACATCTACCATTTGTTCAAAACTCTAAAAGCTGTTGTTAACCACTATTATGAAATCAAAGTTAAAGAAGGTTATGGCTCAGAATGCATTTCAAGGTTACACCCTGCTTCTAAAGCCTTTTACTAGAAATGAACCTAAGCTGACCTCTTGCTGAGTATTGTTCCAAACCTAATCCAGCACATTTGATCTAGTAAGCTGATGAAATTGATTATTCTTTATATCAGGCATGTGTGATTCCTATAGCTATCTAGGAGCAGGAATGAAGACACTTGATCTAGATTGAGCGCCATTTGTTCACTCCACTTTAACACCGATTAAGTGCTAGCTCCCACCTGCTGCTTGGAGGTCTTCCTGTGCAGTAATGAGGAGTGATGGTCAGGATTCAGTCTTTTTTGCATGTGCCATAGTTCCCAGTAAAAGCAGGCCAAGCTGGGCACATCTTTTCTTTGTCGGCCCTGTGCCATCTGACTACACTCGGCTGCATGGAAAAGCTGCCCTCAGTCTGTCCTTTCAGCTGTGGGGGCTAAAGAGAGCTGAGTACATTCCCTGAGGAAATGACCAGGCTATGGCTTACAGGGCAAACGGGAAGATGGCCAGGACACTTGACAAAGAGACACTGCATTCTGCATATCTATCAGCTTTACATTCATTTTCATTAGAACAATCTAATGCAGACCAAATAGTCTATGTCACACACTGCTATTAATCTTCCATCGTCTGTTCTGTGCAAGAGCTGTACATGCAGGCAAGCCGAATGAAAACAGAAGGAAGTAAGAGAAACATGACCATGTCATGCTCACGGCAATGGAGCTTGTTATGCTAGTTACTTAAATCCTATTTTGCTTACTTCAGGTATACAATATCAATTATAAATTGTAGGCCCATCTATTAAGCTGATATGATACGTAACATCAGCACCCACGTATCAACCTCCTTCAGTATCTACATAGTCCCCTAATTGCCTCTGTTAAGTGCACATTACCATGTGTGTAAACTAAATGAGAAAACACCAGATCGCTCTGTCATGCTGACAACTTTGTTATTAAATGCTTTCAATAAGACCTGTCTGTGGGAAGCCGAAAAGCAAACGAGAAGGATTTTCAGATTAAAGTGCAAAGACATTACAGTTTTCAAGACAGGATTACTCTATGAATTTTGTCACTTTACTAAGTGATACTTGCTGCATTTAGAATTAATACGAAAAAGCCCTGAAGCGGTGTGCACTTTCCTGCATGCTATTTTCCACTTTTTCCGAATGAGGGCGTCATCGGGAACAACATTGGCAAGACTCATGTTTTCTTAGACTCGGTCGAGCCACCTAATGAATAGATAAAGTACATGCATTATAATAATTGTTTTATAGCATGATTGTGGGAGGTAAAATAACAGGTAATACAACTGACCAAACTCATATATAAACCTTGCAGGGTTTGATTGTGGTTAGCTTTTCTTACAACTTCCTCACTCATTACTATACATTTTATAATAAAATGTAGCAATGGTTCTGAAAAAATCGAGTTAGTTATCCTGGTTCTTTTATGTGGCAATTCATGCATCACCACACTGACATCAGCATCGTTTTGGTTGTTGTTGTTTTTTTGTTTTTTTAATATAATTATTTATTTTATGTATGTTTGCATTTGAGGTAGTAACATTTTGCCTCTATAATTCTGCAGGTGGTGCACTCTGAACTATTCACACATTGGGCAGGCAGTATAACATCCTGTGTGGTAGAAGTTATGTATTTGCTGAGATTGTTTAGAATTGTAACAAAATAAAAAATGATATTGAATCAGGACATTTGTTAATTATAGAATTGCAATACAAATATAACTGGCACCGAGGTATCATGCTAATATCTTATCACGAGGGGATGATTCCCCTCGCTACTAAAACGCATTCGTCTTTTCTATAATCTTTCTCTCTCTAACTCTTTATTAAACAAGGGGGCTCTGTGTCAGTGTGGCCCCACACGATCTGCACTATAGAAACAAAATAGACAAACGTATAAGCAAGTATAGCAAACTGATCGGGGAGAAAAGCCTATTGTGTCACTGCAAAAGTAATTCACAGTCCAGGAAGGTTAGAAAAACAGTGCATCGAAGCCCGTGTGGTCTGACAGTGCAGGATGTTTGGTTCTATTGCCCAGATCATGTTCCTTTTTAAATATTGCCTCATTGCCTGTTCCTATATCTATGTGGATTGGAATCTTCCAAACTTGAAATGTTGCCTCACAGAAATCAAAACATGAACTGAATTATTGGAGTTATGAATATTTGGGCAGATTACCAAGTGTTTTTGCATTAAACGTGTCAGATTTATTAAGAGTATGGCTCCTTCAAAAAGCCATTTATTAACCTTTGTGAAGCAGAGTATAGTAGTTGGCAGAACCAAGAATGGGTGTTCTTGTTTCTGTCCATATAACCTTGCGTGTTTGAAAATTACAGTACAGTACCACAATTACTGAAGTCCATACAAAGTTTTCAAAAGACAATTTTTAAAGTAACTTCAATCTCTGAAAACTAATAACAGGAAATTTTAGGCAGTCACAAAGAACACAAATGAACAAAGAACCCTGGCTGCAGATTATGGATTTGTTTTAGTGTTTTAAATATAGATAATAACCTAAGTAAAAATGTATTGATTTAGCTGGTAGCAATGTGAAATTTGGTAATGAGTTTGAATAGAGTGAAATGTATACATTTTAATGGAAATGTAAAGGAATGCAAGCATACATTTTTAGTTATTTTCAGATGATGCACAAACAACTAAAATCTGTTGCTTCTTAGTTAGCATCTTGCTATGTATAGAAGCAAAATAGAATTATCTGTGTTCACAAGTACAACTATTTAAGACCAAATAAATGTGCATGGCAGGGAAAGCAAAAGTGCAATGCAATTTGACTAACTTATAAAATGGTAATTTAAAAAAAAAAGAGTTTTAGAACCAGGAAACACACACACAAATGCACACACACACACACACACACACACACAGAAATAACACATCCTACAATGGCAGACTGCAGTTAGTCAGTCATAGTGAAGATAATCTAAAGGTTAAAAAACCTATGATTTCCTAATGGCTGAAAATCTGTCATAGCATAGCGTCAGCAGAGCTGTGTGTGTTCTGTTATCCTAAACAGCATGTGCCCCGTTTTACATAACCACCATGGGGGGGTTCATTTGTGAAGGCTGATATCTGATATAGAATGCTGTGTGTGAGCTGCTGCAGTGGAGCAGAATGAACTGTTAGAAGGCGTACACATTGATTCCTGGAGTCCTGTTTTATTCATAAAGCGCTGCCTGGCAGCACTTGCTGTTTTTCTGCCTGTTTGTTTCAGACCATTTCTCATTTGACATTATATTTATAGTTTTGACATACTCGTTTCCTTCTGCATGTTTCTTTTGGGCAAATATGTAACGAGCAGTTAATTGTGTTCGAGCATCACAGTATAAAAGGTACTTAATAGGAGTTGGATGTGAAATTTTTACATCACGCTGTTTTGATTTTCCTCCTCAGCACTGAATGAGCCCACCATTGACTATGGGTTCCAGAGGTTACAGAAGGTCATCCCCAGACATCCAGGTGATCCTGAACGCTTGCCAAAGGTCAGTTCCAGTTTATCACTTCATGCGTCATCTAATTTTTAGCATTATGCTACATTAGCAAACACTTTCACTATGAACATGTTCCCTTTAACCTTGTTGCAAGACCACGGAGTGTCCGTAATAATGAGGAAAATACATTGTTGGTTCAAGTACAACTTCTCACCTTTGCTTCTTAATTTCTTAATTTATTGCTTAGTTGTTTATTTAATTGTTTGCTATTGTTGTAACATTCTTTAATTCTTTTTTTTTTAAAGGACAGATTTATTCATACAAATAGAGACATCCAGTCATGGAAAAAAGGGAAAAAAAAGGGTGTTTACATCCTCCTCCATTCTCATGCCACTTAAAGAGATGTTAATGAATCCTATGGGAGTGATAAATAAACAGTACTTTATCTTCTACATGTCGTATACCCCTGAGCCCCATATGAGCTGCAGCACTTAATAGACTAAAAAAGAGTAATTATGGCTGGCTGGTCATGCTCTTTTGCAGTCAGTCCATGTTTGACCTTGTACTGTTATATAAGTCCTCCCCATATTAGAAGTGGGCTATTGGTATTCATTGTCCCAGAGCCACTGCATCCATTATACCTGTAATGTGACTAAGGTCAGCCCACAGTACATCAATCCAGAATCCTGGTTTAGGATGGAACTTCATTTCTGTTAGGTCAGACAGGATATGGAAAGTAGACACAAAGTGTAGGAAGGTATTTTAAATGAAAGAACTGCTGTTGCTGTTATTACAGTGTATGTTCTTTTACTGTGTGCTTTCCTCATCCATCTTACACTATATGTTGTGTTGTGTTGTGTTGTGTTGTGTTGTGTTGTGTCGTGTTATGTCATGTCATGTCATGTCATGTTATGTTATGTTATGTTATGTTATGTTATGTTATGTTATGTTATGTTATGTGTTGAATAGTTTGTGGAGACTAGATGCTGATGAACACCCCTGACACCACCTCCCATATCTCTCTCATTTGCCATTCCCCAGCTGGCTTAGAGAGAACAGATGTACAGGCCGCTGTTAGTGTGGCTAAATAGGGCCATTGTGTTTGATCTCTGTCCCTAATTCACCATGGACATTGTCAGCATACCACACATACACACACACACACACACACACACACACACAGAGACGCACACACCACCACCACCACCACTACCACTACCACCTTTTAGACTTACTGACTCTTCTGAATGGAAGACTGTCAAGTTGAAACCTTTTATTGAGGCTAAATTCATTTCTATGCTTAATCTAAGAAAGGAGTCATGATCATTATTTCTGTCTGTCATGTTAGCAGCAATCTGGTTCATTTCTTACAGACTGACACACTCTGCTGTTCATATATGATCAGTGTGGTTTTAACTCTGGCTTGGCCTGGGCTCATTTCACTGGGCTGGTGATGAATTTGAATGCATTAGTCAGGTCCCAGGTGGGGTGAGCCATCGCACCTTTCCCACTGTGTTCATCAAGAGGGGAGTGGGTCAGAAAAACTGCCTTTGCTCCTCCCTGGAGAATGTCTTAACGGCATGCCATATTTTTAACAGACTCCCTTGCAGTTCTAATGAATATGGTTGGACAGCCACCAAGCAATGAGCAGCTGTGCACCTGCAGTATGGGCTCATGTGAATGAGATGAGTAGGAAAAAAAAATACCCAACTGCCTTCCACTGCTCGACCACTATCAAGTCAGGTGTTGGGGAAGTCCCAGGGGATACAATTTTCTATTTTGACTTGACTATATATACCATTATAGAATTGTTGTTGGTGTGTGTAAAGAGTAGCATATTTATGTTAAAGGTCCTACATTATACTATTAATAAGTTAACATAGTGAGATAAACAGTCAGATAATGCAATTTTCAAGCAACTTCTGAGCCACACCGCATGAGAGAAGAACAGAACTGAGGAAGCCAGGGAAGGTTATCTTCTCATATGAGGTCACATTAGGGAGAAAATCTAATTGACTTATGTAAGCCCAATACAATGTTGTTGTTTTTTTCTCTCACATTTCTGCTTTTACACTGGACATCCATTTAAATGACTAAAAATATCAAAAAAGTAAACTTAAAGTACAAGTGATTTGTGTATGGCGTGTTGAGCATGATTTAACTAATATGCACCAAAAGAGTGCATAGCCATGGTACACATAGCATCGTCTCCAGTTCTGGCGCTTATAAAGAGGTAAGAGAGAAGGAAGGTTGGATGATGGGGGAAGATGGGGGCAGGAAAGAGAAAGAGGGTCACCAAGGGAGAGCAGCAGAGAGAGAAAGAAAGGGATCCGGGTGATCCATCATGGTGAAGTCAGCTGTCCTGAGCTGCCTTCACCTGGGTCATGCGATCGAAGCCACTGCCGCCCACACTTTATTATTGCTCAGCCAACAGTAATTGAGTCACCACAAGGGGGGAGACGCAGCTGGAATAGGAGGAGAAAGCGAGGAGGAGAGAGAGGAAAAAGAAGAGACTAGGTAGCATACCGGGGAAGTTAAATGAAAAATCATTTCTCTGCATGGCTCTACATGTCTGGTAAATTGTGGTGACAGGGTTGATCTGTGCAGATGGATTTTACCCTCAGTTTCTGTAAGTAGTGGTGGTTTTAATCCCCTACGTCTGTCTATGTCTCTCTCACTCTCTCACTCAGTTTGTCCTCTGCTCCCTCTAACACTCCCAGCCAGATATTAACAGCATCGGCCGCTGGGCCTGGCTGCTCATTTCTGCACTATCGATTTTACCCTTTATTGAGGTAATAACAGTTTGTTGACGGCACTTCTCTCAACCGCTGGACTAAATCACAGGTGAGGGGCAAGCAGGGAACAAGGCAGTCTAACTTGTCTCCCTCAATTCTTCGGCAAATCTTTGGACATTTTAGTCAAGCCCTGAAAAATGGTGGTAAAAGTCAACTCAGCTTAAGCATTACTTTACTCTCTGGATCTACTTAGGATGTTAGCTTAAAAAATCTGCTTTGTTTTAGTTTAAACTTTAAAGGTCCCATATTTGATAATTTTTATAACAAGTTAACACAGGATTCAGGATTTCCTCTTTTGTTTCACTCCTCTTCCAATCACAAGTCTATGTAACTGCTGAGCCACACCCCACCAGCAGAGCTTTAGCACTGCTGACCAACAAGCTGTAGGAAGGTATCTTCTCATATAAAGTCAGATTAGGGGCAAAATCTAATTTGATTGTTTAAGCCCAATACAAAAATTTTAAAAGGACCAAAATGTTTTATTCACATTGTTTTTGGACACTCACACTGGAGACCCATCTGAATGTATAAAAATGACTAAAACACGAACTTTGCATTATAAGCCCCTTGTTATAAGTAGCATAGCACAATAGCTCAACATGAGAACACTCAGGGTTTTTTTCCTTAATGTTTTGCCTAATTTAGTTATAGGAATTTCCCATCCATCTGGGTCCTATAATATAAGATAGAAGAAGATAAACGACAGTGACCAACCAGGGAGGGCAAAAGGTATCACATGCTTCCTCCCAGGACCCCTAGCCATGAATGGCTATGGTGTCACTGGGAGTAAAACTCGAGATGACAGGGTGAACTTTTCTGTCACACCATCCAGGGGATCAATTTAGCATTATTTTAAATATTAGAAAGCATATTAAAAGACTCAACATGAGACAGTCATTTAAACAGCCAGCCTATAATTGCTCAGTGAGCTACGGTGTCTGGATCCAGAGACACTGCTTCAGTCGATGAGTTTGGCTAGGGTCCAGTTTGGCCAGTCTGTGGACTCGTTTCTTTCCTCTACCTCTCACCATTCAGTATTTGTTCCTCCCATTTTCCCTGTCACTTCACATCCACCTGATCCCCTCTTGGCCACCTCTAATGGGCCTAGGATTCAATCTGTGTTCTGATGACACAGTCCTCACCACTGGGGAGCAGGGTGTAGTGCTTTTCTTTATCATGTTTCATTGGCACATGAAGACAAATGCTGCACTGAGTCTGAATGTGCATGCTTATATTATTTTAAATCAACTGACTGTGTAAAATATGGCTAGGGTATTAGCTGAATATTTTTTCTAAGTGCAAGTGTCATGAAAAAACAAAACAATCTGAAATGTAAAACTGTTACTCTTTAACACAATATATTGCAACTGTAGCAGTTTTGAAGTTTGTATGTTTGGTGGATACAGTTATAGCATGCTTGCGGTGTTTATCCTGGCTCAACGGGATGTGACTCACTTTTTATATAGTCACTTTTTATATATA
>JAOVVB010000050.1:131522-143140 GCA_028570985.1 Heterobranchus longifilis
TAATGATGGAAAATGGATACAACCCCGTTATAAACCATCAAGAAAGGGAGAGGGTAAGAGGAAAGGAGATAGGTACATACCATAGAATGAGAAGAAGGATGGATAGCGTTGTCTAGATGCAGCAGGGGATCCAGCTGTGGGCTAATGCCTCCAAACCCTTATGTTTTTCTCCTTTCCGGGGAAAGCACTGCCACTGAGAGTGCAGCAAATCTAGAGAGAAAAGCAGGCAACCAAGGCAGGTATCCATACAAAAGCAGCACTTTAGGCCTCCCCAGGCCCCCTGCGCCTCCTTCAATCACCTGGGCCAGGCTACCCCCGCCCAGCCGTCCCTAACGAGGGGTTAACGCAGTGCCAGCACACCCATTATTGAGTGAATTTAGCACCTCGGACAGCGCACTAAAAATCTTTATTGCTTCCCTGACCCCCTCGTCATGATCGTGCCTGCATGTTGTGGGGGTGGCAGCGGAGACGGGCTCTGATTGAAAGGCAATATGTCAGCTAGCGGGCGGGCACACATGCTCGGGGGCTCGTTCACAGCGAGGGTTACACACCGAGGGTGAGAGCAATTTTCTGGTTGTCGCGCCCCAAGCACATTTCCTCAGCCCCGGCACATTAACTTTTAAAAAGGGTTTCACGGGAGCTCCAGGCGCCTACTTCGCCTGTGAGAAGAAAAAAAAATGAAGAGGAGAGAGATGGGAGGGAGAGAGGAGAAAGAAAATGAATACAAAGTAAAGAACACAGTAAATAAATGTTTAATGTGCAGGAAGGTATGGTAATAAATAGGCTTCTGGTTGAGGAGCCGAGACTCAATTACCTACAAGAGAAGGGTATGCACACATCCATCCCCTCCCAGCCTATAGGGCATTTATTTACCTCTACAAGCATGCATTCATCTGTTTCACTGTGTATTTGTAAACATGTATTATACATATAATAGACCATATTAGTATTGGATGAGGAATTGAGGCTGCTTTACAGTAAGTAATAGGTGTAGTGTATTGAACAGATGACTCATGCTCATGGGAGACACACCACCGGGGACCAAAGCATGCAGGCAAAAAGAAATAGTTAGGACCCTTAATATGACATGAAGGGTTTTGTATGTTTTATATGCTAAGAGGTTTATATGTAAGATATTATATGTTTCAATGGAAGTAATATTGGCCAGGAAGAGTGGCTCTGGACATACAACACCCTTCTTTTGCAGGCAACAAAGTATTGACCTATATGATACACAACCTAATCTCTGACTTAGAGTGTAAATCATCACATAGCAGTTACTTATCATTATAGATAAAATATTTCAATTGTTTTCTGGTCAATAGGAAGTGATTCTGAAAAGAGCAGCAGATCTTGTAGAAGCCCTGTATGGGATGCCTCACAATAATCAGGTGAGTGACCAACTCACAAGGACTCACAACCACGTTAAATACAATCCACAGAGAGATAAAGCAAAGCAAAAATACTAAATGTTGCCATCTGTAAACATGATGCACTTTTATAATCATGCGTAATTGAGATGAAAGATAAAAAGCTTTACAGACGATGTATAATGTCACATTGTATTTTGATTCTTTCAAACATATAAACATATCAGAAACTTTTCTATCGATGGTTGAAAGAGCTCCTCCCCACAGAGGCCACTCCTGTAAGGCAGGTCATTGATTGCAGGGTTGAGTGCTGAAAGTGCAGGGTTGCTGAATTATTTAGATAGTGAATGGGGGTCTGCCTCTGGTCATGTCTGTCTCAGAGGAACTGCTTTCCTATCCACCTCACCTTTCCCACAAATCCTCAACCCTTGTCATTTACCATACAGATATTCTCATAAGGACTCAATTGTGGGGGTAAATTGTATGAGATGTATGTTTTGTGAGGTGTTCCAGATTCCCTGCTGTTTATTTGTAGTGCTTTGTGCACATCTAACCGATAAACACAGCTTTTCTTAGAGCATGGGGAAAATGTCTGAGATATCTATTACTCATAATCTCTTTCAACCTATCTCTTATTATTGTCTGTGTGTGAAGTCCCGCAGACATACAGTACACTTCAAACCACACATTTCGGTCTTGTAGTTAACTCGATTTGCAGTATCATAAATATGATATTGCAAAGATTTGGTATATTGTACAGCTTGTTCCTGTTTAACCTTGATGTCAGTGTTTTTGATGTGACATGGTCTTCATGACAGGAGATCATTCTGAAGAGGGCAGCTGACATTGCCGAGGCGCTCTACAACGTACCACGTACCCACAACCAGATCTCGGGCCTGGCGAACAGCTCTGTGCACACTGGCATGATGGGCGTCAACTCTTTCCATGGCCAGCTTGCTGTCAACGTCTCTGAATCCACACAGGGAGCCAATCAGGGTAAGAGGACCCACCCACAGCTTTCCCATTTAGTAGCCAAAAGGAAGATTAGACACAGAAACAAGCATGGGAACATTGTATTAAGCTTAGACTTAGTAATGCTGTGCGAAGTGTGGTGAGAGAGAGCTGTAGCCAGAAGCAAAAGTGAGCCTTGTGCTCTGCTCGCAGAATTTGTCGACTCCCTTTGGTCCCTCCGTGACAGTGAGTGATTTGTGTTAAGTCAGCGGTAATCTATCAGGCATAGGATGAAAGTGTTGCAAGCAGAGTCACGATGTGTGCTGCCTTTTGTAGCAGACAGCAGGGGACTCCTGGAGCAAGAACTTCCTGCTGCTTTCACCCATGTCAGAGTATAATGCATTGATGTATATTTATAGTCCATGTCCCCTTTTCCTTCTCACCTCCTCCCATTCCACACACACGATTTTTATTGGTCTTGACCTTTTATTGACAGAATTGGGGAAATATAGACTCTGAAAAATTATACAGCAGTTTTTGTTCAACTCGGACCTCAACGACAGGGAAAATTTTAAGAAATATGTGAGAACTTTTTTTGTTGTTGTTTAAATTGAGATTTAAGACAATGTTAGTAGATAAGGGAATCATAAAAGGAAACAAAGAATAGACTATTGTTATTACTATTGCTACCTCTTACTTTTTCTTTATGTATGCATGTACTACATGTATTACCAATTATCCATAACATTAACACCTGACGACAAACACGTTAACATTGATTATCATTTATATGCCAGGTAACTGGTGACAGGGCTCACTCATGCCCATGGGGACCAAAGGTCTGGTCCAATTCTACAGAAAAATCAGTGAAGCAAAAATCACTGGAAAAGTCAACGCTGGCCATGAAAAGTGCATCACAGCCAAGGTGTCCAGCAGACAAAGAACCCAAGGCCACTGACCTGCCTCCAAATTCCTAGATCCCAGTCGATCAAGCACCTATGGGATGTGCCGGACAAACTAGCTGCCCCGGTGGCACAAGGGAACCCTAACGCAAACCATTATACCAAATATTTCGCTTTGTGCAGATCCCCTTGGCATGACTCCACATGACCTTTGTGGGTAGGCTGTGATGTCTGGCATAAGGACATTAGCAGTAAATCTTTTGGGTGCTTTGGCATCCATGGATCAGACTTCCATGGTGCATCCCATGAGTGCTTAGGATCTGTGGAATTTGGAGGCTGGTTCAACAACCCTGTCTGCAACCCTGTCTCTTAGTCTGCTACGCCCCATATGCATCAGGCTGTGATGCCCTGGGTGTTCTGATACCTTTCTCTCATGGACAGCATAGACCTTTTTTTTTGTCAGTCTGTGCATTGGCTTTTATGTGGGATATATAAAACCATTCAATTGTGTTTAATTATGTGTGTATATGTGTGTGTGTGTGTGTGTGTGTGTGTGTGTGTGTGTGTGTGTGTGTGTGTGTGTGTCAGGTTTTAGTCGGAACACAAGTAGTGTGTCTCCTCATGGTTATGTGCCCAGCACGACACCCCAGCAGAGCAGCTACAGTACCGTGAGCACGAGTATGAACGGATATGGTAACAGCGGCATGACCACGCTAGGAGGATCACCCAACTTCCTAAATGGCTCAGCTGCTAATTCCCCCTATGCCAGTGAGTACAACCCGTCCCTCTTTTATTCCATGCAGCAACAAAACAGGCTCAGTAAACTGACCTTCCCAAAAAAAAAAATGATCAGAATATCAGATTTCTGTAACTGTGGTTTCACACAGGACATCTCTGGTGTGTGTAATAGAAGCCTTTGTTACTTTGTTACTGGAGACCACTTAACCCAGCAAAGAGATTCAGCTCAGCGACAGGACATTAACTATGTAGGCTTTTAAACTGTGGTGTGAAACAAACAATAATGCTCTAATGGTGAAATGCTCAGGCCCATTAGACACAGCTGTGACAAAGCAATAGATAAAGCTATTACTCTGCGTATACATCTATAAGAGCAGAGATAAATGTACACCCTTCCTTTTTCTGGAGCACACTCTACCATAATGTCCAGCCATTCATATAACACCAATCTTCTACCGTGGCTTCCAAATTAAAGAGTCTTAATTAAATCAATAAACTAATTGCAGGAGAAGCAATTCAATTTAGAAGCTTTGATTCAGACATGTTAACAAGTATTTTAACAGGCTCGCTGACTCTACACAGACACTTTCAATCAATGTGGCAGGGTAGACTTTAGAGGCTCCAATTTTCATTAATTGATTAGCAGGACATTCATAAACGGATTATGACATTATCAAGAGACTTAGGGTCATAAAATTTTAAGTGTAGTATAATTACAACAATAAAGGTAGATGATAATTTTAAGTTTAAGGACAACTCTGACTGTAAAAGAACTAAAGGAAAAAAAATTAGTGTGTTAGAAGAAGGAGGAGCGAGTAATGACACACAAGAAAAGGTGCCAGGGTTTTATTTAATGTCTGTTCAAGGCATTTGCTCTTTAGATGCTTTAGTGCTTTTCATCACTAATTGGCCAAGAAGAAAATACATCAAACAAATTAAGCCTTAGAACAAGCTATATGTACATATCAGTTATGTGAGAGGATTTAGTGATCATTTGCTTATTATCCTGGATGTGCATAGTGACTCCAGCCTCTGTGCTTCATTATTGTTTGTATGATGTAGGACTATAAAGCATTTTCTTACCCATCCAATCTGTTTTCCTCTATACTTCTCTCACTCTTCTAATCAGTCGTGCCCTCCAGTCCCACCATGGCCTCGTCTACCAGCTTGCCCTCCAACTGCAGCAGTTCCTCAGGCATATTCTCCTTCTCACCAGCCAACATGGTGTCGGCTGTTAAACAGAAGAGCGCCTTTGCCCCAGTGGTGCGTCCCCAGGCCTCACCACCTCCCACCTGTACCAGTGCCAACGGCAATGGTCTCCAAGGTGAGAGCAGTGCCAGGCTCTGCAAAACACACAGCACAATACGAAAATATAAAGATACTTTATACTAGACACTTCAATCCTTATGTTATTTTTAAAGGAAAAAATAAACCAGAAATGACATGAAATAAAATAGAAATTAAAAACATGTAACCATTATTATGATGATTATTGATTATTATAATTTTAATTACATTTTGAAATTTTGATTTTGATTTAAAGGCACCAGTTATACAATATATTGTTTTTCATTTTTATGAAAAGTCGAATATCCACTTTTTTGACAATAAGATTGTTTTATTATTACTATTACTATTACTATTATTATTATTTTTATTTATTTTTTTATTATTATTATTATAAGAGATGGCCCTACAGTGAACAGTGTATTAGTTAAAATAATAATATGACATAATTTCACAGCATTATATAAAACACAAATTCATTTAATCTTTGCACTTTCAACTCAGAGTTGTATAACCTACTATGTAACTACTACAGTACATCAGTATTGTCCTGTACTAACCTTCTGATCTGTTGCCCTAATGTTTAATCTCTCACTTTCCCAACACATAAAAATAACACTGTTCTTTTTTTCTTTTTCCCACTCAACCCTTCCCGTGACCCCTCTCTCTCTCTCTCTCTCTCCATGTCTCCAGTAGATCAGTCTTTTGTGGACTCTAGCAAGTATTCCACAGCCAGCTCCCTGCAGGGACTGGCCTTCTCCTGAAGTATGTGACATCTCCTCCTCTCTCTGTCTATTCCTTTCTCAGTTAATTAGCGTACTCATCATTTCAGTCTTGTTTGCACCCTCCTCTTCATCTCTTTCCATGCATCACAGAGAACATACTACCCATCACTGAGAGCATGCCATTTGTGTTTAATTTCCTGCATGCCTTCCTGTTTCCTGCCTATCTTTGCGGTTTTAATAGTACTTCTTACTAATCCTGTTGTCAGATGTTTTTGTATAGTCTTATTTTTATGATTATATGGTGTAGAGTAACCTCACGTAACCTCATGGAGCACCATTTATAGCGGATTCATTGTAATTTCTTACTTTTATCTTACAAATAATAATAGTTAGTAATAATAATAAGTGAATGTGCTATATACAGTATTCACTTATTATTTTTATAATAAGATTATATATATATATATATATATATATCTAGATTATAAATAGATTATATATAAAGACAATTGTCTGAATGACACAAACAAAAAGGGAAACACTTTAAAGGGAAAATATTATACTCCTATTTCTTAGTTAAGTCAGTGTCAGTAGGTTTAAAATGCAAAGCCTCCACAGTTACTATAGTTATTGTATTTTTACAGTAGTATCCCTTCTATTGTTTGGAAGTAAACATGTTCATTTACAGCTGCATCCTCAATATTAACCTGTTTAGTGAAATACATTTAAATTGCAAATAGAAGCTAAAAAGGATAGGTTTAAATATTAGTTGCTGACTGTTGCTAATGGTTAGCCTAGTCAGAAGGGCTCTGATACACAATAAATCATTTGCTGCTGAAAACCCTTGTATTATTCTTTATGCAGAGAGTTATGACTATACTGATACAACATGAATTCTGGAAAAGTTAGGAAATTTTTTAAGTTTGAATAAAATTTAAACTAAAAGACTTCCAAATCACATGAGCCAATAAATAACTGAGACATGGCCCACAGGACACGATGGCGCTTCTGGACCATGTTCACTTATAGCTTCCTTTTTGCGTGATAGAGCTTTAGTTGGCATCTGCAGATGGCATGGTGGATTGTGTTTACCAACAGTGGTTTCTGGAAGTATTCCTGGGTCCGTTTAGTAATGTCAATGGCGCAATCATGCCAATGAGTGATGCAGTGTCGCCTGAGGGCCCAAAGACCAATAACAAAGGTCTTCGGCCTTGTCCCTTACGTAACAAGATTTCTACCAGTTCTCTGAATCTTTTGATTCAGATTATGCATAATGTTATGTAGATGATTAGATTTGCAAAGCAATTTGACATTGAGGAACACTGTTTTTAAAGTATTCCACTAATTCAGCTAATTAGCTAATAACAGCTAATTTCAGTTAATCATGTTACAGACCAGATGCTAGTTGCTCTAGCATCTTTGAATCTTTTCAGCTGAATCTTTTCAAAATTTCTTCCTTTATCAGCTCTTTGTTGCCCAGTCCCAACTTCTTTGAGACCTGTAACAGGCATCAAATTTGAAATGAGCTCATTTAGTGGATAAAAGTGTAAAATTTCTCCATTTAAATATTTATGTTCTCTATGTTCTATTGTGAATAAAATATTTGACTAATTTCTTATGAAAGTAGCTAAGTTTTGATTTAATTATTATTTTTTAAACGTCCCAAAAATTCCGGAATTCATTTAGATACTGTAATGAAATTGCTTTAAAAGTTTCACACAAATTATATGGTACATTCTGACTATTTTTTAGAATTGCTAGACTGAGATTTATTTAACACAAGCTGCTGTGATCAACATTAGTCTCACATGTTCAACAAACTAACTTGCTGAACAAACATAAACTTAACTTTAGATATAGACTAAACACTCACAGCTTCAGGATCCGAGTCACAGACAGTGGGAATCCGCTCTTGAACTGCAGTTTTGTCACAAATCCAGCTTTGATTTGTCCCTTGTTGAGAAAACAGTCCAATTTTATACACAGTGGTAAAACTTTGAGGAAAACTGTTTTCTACTATAAATGAATAATAGGCTGAATAGATGTGTGTTTACTTCTTCTAAGGTTGGAAGTAAAAAGAGAGTTTAGTGTTCTTAGTTTTACGGCTAACAAGAGAGCTGTTGTTATGTTACCTTATGTGACACAGTGCCATTATGTGACTCATAGTACATGATAGCTGTTGCTGAAGGTTTCTCTACCTCCAGGGCTGACTATGGTCACATTTGACTGACTACGGAAAACCCACGAAAGATGACGAATAAGCCTACATAAACGTGTGGAAGACCTATGGCAGGCCTGCAAGTCATAAAAAGCCTTAGCCCTACCCTGTTCGTTTTTGAATTTGTAGTGATTTGAAGCAAGTGAAACTGAGCTTATAGACTCAGTCCTGTGCATAATGAACGTTAAGGAAGTAGATTAATACTTATTAATATTTATTTATTATCTTTCTATTTGTCACAAAAGGATTGGAGAATCAACAATTCAATCACTCGCTCATCATCTATACCGCTTAATCCTGTGAAAAATTCTTAGACACTGTATTATCTTTAATACAAATGTTGTTTTATATGTCAGTCATGTCTGTATTATTATGTCCAAAACTATTAACTGTTTCCAAACGCAACTTCAAAATTTATAAATAAATAACATTACAGCAGAATATTTGCATGCCTGTAAAGAAAGCAACATATTACATGTCAGGAACGTTCTCAGATGGGAACAAGAAAATCTGCTGTAGGCTCCTGGGTTGTGCATGAAAATAGAAAGGAGCAAGTGTGACCAAAGTACCAGAATGAAAGGATTACAATTTATTTTAGGATTTTTTATATATATATGTAGACTGTATAGTGTAGGGGGAAAATAAATTAATTAATGGATAGATAGATAGATAGATAGATAGATAGATAGATAGATAGATAGATAGATAGATAGATAGATAGATAGAGATATATATAGACAGATATATATAGACAGATATAGATATATGTATAGACAGGAAATATTGATCCTTAAGCCTTCACACAGTGCGGTCTGATAGTCTGTGTTGAGAGATCAGTCTAAAAGTAATTGAGTCTAATAGGCAGATGGCGCTTATTATGGTGCAGTGAGTGCTTCCTCTTACTGCGTAGAGCACCTATAACCCTGACGAGCCACAGTTCCTCCTACCCACCATTCCTCTGAACAAGCATGAGGCACTCAAGTAATAGCCTGGGAATTAGAGCTGCATAGGGAGGAACGATCAATAGGGCGCCCATATGGTGTATGAAAAATCTCCAGTGGTGTAGAGTAGAGGGAGGTGAGGAAATACTGCATGATATCTCATATGTGGAACCTTGCATTCTCTCTCTGTTTGGTTTTCTCATAATTACTGCTTGAATTATCAGCTTTTTAAGCCTCTTAGACTTTTGACGAACACATGTTGTTTGTCTATGCTGGAGTTATTTATGCAGGCAGTCAACCTAATGACACTTAGAATATGAATTTACGATATTTGTTTATTTACCAGGTTTGTTTGTCATTTGTCACATGATAGAATAGATGCAAATGTGATCTAGTCCCAGGGGATAAGGTGTAGACTGTAATCTGTCATATTTGCTTTATTTAAAGCAATTGATGTGGTGTTTCCAAAAGGCATTCCCTGCAGTGAATTCGACTGAACTTTTTTTACAGGATATAAACTTAGGTTGTTTGAGGTCCTAGGTCCTTGTGGGAGACAGACATTATTTAATGCATTCCACAGCACTCTCAATCATAGCTCAGGCACAGAGGTTGTCCTATAGTCTTATCACTAATTGCGTAGATGAATTGTTTGCATAATGGGTCCCTGATGGAGGAGGGAACTGATTTACAACCATTAAACTGAGTTGTTACTTTTCCTGACAATTGACTCTAATTAAACATAGAGGACTTACACAACTGAGGCAGACCAAAATACTTTACCAAGTGTCAGCAAATGTGAAACAGAGATTTAAACATATAGCAAGCAAGACTCGATGCTTTATTTTTTCTTTATTCCCTTTGCTTGTTGGTGCTTATGTCTTTGCAGTTTGTATGCATTCTACATTATGTGCCTACAGTATAACTTTCTAGTTTGGAGACTGTATTTTGTTTACAATTGTATCATAATTTCTTTGTACAGTAACAAATAATTAATATGCACAACTGTATGTAGTTTATAATCAATCAGTGGAATAGTTGAATTATAGGCCAAAATAACTGTGGGGCTTTGGGATTTTGATGGGTTTTTTTATTGTATGTGTGTACTCCAGATGCTCAAACTGCTAGTATATGGAACTGTTTAATGGAATTTAACACCAAAATAATTTCTCTCTCTCTCTCTCTCTCTCTCTCAAACAGCAATCACGGGGATGATCGTTCCTCCCATGTAGTGGCTCCTGAGCTGCTGATGAGACATGTTTTATATCAGCTCATGCTCAAAACCTCCTCAGTCTGGACCCTGAAGGTTTAGCCTATCGCCATGAGGACAATGGGGAGGGAAAACAAAAACAAAAAAAAACAAAAACAAAAGATAAACCCCAACTTTGAAAACTCAGGCCTTTTTACAAGGAATTTGAAATGATGGGAAAAGTATGGGGTGTTGGTTTGATTTTTTTCTAAATCCATTTTTAAGCTCAAAGTCATTTTGAAGTGAACATTAATTGCGTTTTATACAGACTGTACCATACACATATGACACTATGAAAGCAGTTTCAACTATAATGTTTCTGTTGTATAGCAGTGAGGGGAGAAGAGGGGAAAATTGCAGTTCTGTTTAATAAGTGAATTTATGTTTTATGTTTTTGAGATGTTTAAGAAATTTATAATGCTGAACAACTGTGTAAACAGTTTTTTTTTTTCTGTAAAAACAAAATGAAAAATTAACTTTTCACTATCATGGCACTAGTCTGTGGCCAACAAATGAAGTTTGCCATATGTGTTGCTTCTTGTTTAGTTGGTTAGGTTTTACCACCATATTTAGTAATCTTTAGTATTGATTCTGCAGGTACATGCCGGTTTGATTATCTGTCTTAATGGACAGGAGAACACTTTAAAAAGCAGTCATGAGCTGATTTTCAGTAGCCTTCCTGCCCACTGTGAAGATCCCAGACCCACATCCTGCTCCCAGGAAGGAGTGCTCGAGGAATAGAAGTTTTTAAACTAACCCATATTTATATTTGTATAAAAAATAATTTGCTGCTCATCAGTGCCAGAATACAGTATGTAGTCGACAAAAAATGTTCACTCTGAGTTGCTTTGCTCTGTTAGCTTTGAATATTTTTACATGTCCTATTTGTTTGATGCAACAGAATGACGTCATAAGAAACTATGACGTTCTATTTGATGTTCAGGTTGTTGTTTTATTTCCAATGAAAACGAACATAATATACCACAAGCCTGTGATTATTACTTTTTCTCCATGTGTCATCTTTGCTGTGAAGGATCAAATGAAGGGAGGCAGGAGAGGAATGCGTGCCTGCTTTGGCTGCTAAAACAACCACGAAGAGAATGAACGGAGGATGTTGATCTTCAGCCCACCACTGTAACAGCCTCCTTTTCAAAAAGTGTTTTTCACATCAAAACTTTTAATCATTTAATCAGCTCTCTCTGCTAGTCAATTATTTTGTGTGTGTGTGTGTATATATATA
>JAOVVB010000050.1:155572-167839 GCA_028570985.1 Heterobranchus longifilis
GACTGCATACAACTGATTTATTTTTGCTCCACAATATACTGTAATTGCTATAATCATGAAACTGACCCTTACGTACTAATAAACAAAATCCTCTAGCTTAGTACCCCTGATGATATTTACCTGGAAAAGTGATTCTGTGTAATTCATTTAAGGTTTCTCCAAGTCACCGCACACTTCATTGTCTCCATTGTGAAACAACTGATTTTTCCTAGTTCCTATTAATCTGCTTAATCAGTGTTGCACAACAACAGTCGCACTCTGTTCTGGCTCTGAAGGACATGTGTACGGGGCCACATCAGCTCTTGATTCGCTCCTAATGGGGTCACGGTGGTGCCATGTTCAGCTGACTGGAATCTTGTGCATTTAATTGACAGAAGCACATTGATTGATGCTTGGTGGTGGCTTCACATGTTATATATTCTATTCATTTAATTAAGTTTCCTAAGCATCATTAAGTGCCATTATTTTGTAATGGGAGAAATGCAGAGTCACAAGTCAAGCTAATTTGTGATTAATGTTGTGTATCAGTGAGAGCAAACGGAAGATTTGCAATTTAATGAGACAATTCTGTATTTAAATGCTGAATTGGTAAAAATGCAAACAGTGACAGAAATTAAGGCATTTTAATGAGAGTGGCAGTGAGTTTCATGAAACCACTTGATCTTGATAGAAAATGTGCTCCAGTTGGTCTTAAAACAATATACAAATGCCTGTGAAAGGAATCATGGGTTATTAGGAAAGAGAGAATTTTATTTTAAAAATAACTTTAAGACTCATTTATTTGTTCTCACTTCCATTCTCAGTCCCACTCCTATCGGGTATGTCTTCATATAGTCCATTTGGCTTGTTTTGTCTCTCTGTCCATCCATCTCTGTTGTCTATCTGTGTTGTGTGTCTGATTGTGAAATATCTCTCACTCTGCCCTCACATTCGCCTCCCTCCACCCCCTCCGTTTTGTTTTTTTGGCTGAGATCATGCCCAGCTCCTGGCTCCTCTCCTCCAGGCTGGAGAGCTTGTGAAAGCTTCATGTTTACAGGCCCTGTTGCCCACAAAAAATCAGCTACAGATTGCCATTAATCTATGCTTGTTGCTGTTGAAGCTCAGCCAATGATGCAGTGTGTGACCACGGCACGGCCCCATCCACTTTGGAGCCGAGGCTGCCAAGACGCTGTTTAACCTCAGTGAGCCGGAGAGGGCACGCACATATAACTCTTCCTAATGTATTGTCCCTCTTGCAGGTCTCAACAAGCCCCTTCTGCTTGCACGCCGCTATTTGTTACCACTAATTTGACGTGTTTATGGCCTGCCTCCCTTATATTAGATACTCAAAGGAATCGATTGGGCTTAAATCGAAACACCTACAGCCACGCCGGCACGTCAATACAGAGATGAGTGCTTAATCTCAAGGACCAAGGAACACAGTGTCCAGAGGGAGCAAACTTTGCACTTCTAATTTATATATGTAAGTATCTCAATTACGTTTGAGTGTACATGTTTGTGAGAGTGTTACGTGCTTATTGGAGAGGTGAGGAGGGCTGTGATTTAGCTCCCAGCCTGGAGAGACCAGAAGGGACTGTAAGGGAAAATGCTGCATACTGGAACTGCATGATCTGGCTCTTGTGCTGAATTTTATGTAGTTGTCTAGTTTAATGAGTGCAGACTGTGATTCTGTGAAGTTGGACTCATTGTTCAAATATCTTCGAAGGTGAAATCACGAATGAGAGAAGATATGTTTATTGTATTTGGTTTTGAAAAAAAATATTTTTAATAAACAAAAGACAACGAAAGTCCACAAAAGAATTCATTCACTGCTGTACTATTTGCTATGGGTGACTGCATGGCCCCTTGTCTTGCCTTGGATTGGTGTAATGGCTTCCAGACCAGGTCGACTGCATGTTCCTCCATTAATCCTGCCGTCTCGGGTGCACAGTTTTAATAGCAATACCCCAAAAGCCCTGGAGCCTTTATTCGGCCCCTCACACTAAACCAGCAAGAGCCAGAGATACACAGTTCTTTGCCAGACTGAGATGTTTCTGGCACTAAATCAAAATAATAATAATAATAATAATAATAATAATAATAATAATAAAAAACAAATGAAAATCATTGCTATAATACAGTTTGCCAAATTTGTGGAATTTTCAGATTTTTTTTTTTACCTTAATATGCTAAATGCTTAATTTTGTTTTTTGTTTTTTTTCATCAAAGAACCACAAAATGGAAACCACAATCAGCAGAGTGGACAGTCCAATTAGATGTTTAGAATATGCAAGAGGGCAGTCATTTGTCCAATGGCCCTTCTGCCCCTCTTGTCACGGCCCTTTGCCTATCTACTTCTTAAGCTGGTGTACTTTCTACTGCCCACATTCATTCATTGTTTTGTTATTTTTCCTTCTCACCGAGGGGGGCGGACAATCCCAAAGAACACACATATTTCAAGTTTATGAAGCTTGTTCACTCCTCACGTTCCTGCCTGATTACATGAGAGACAGCTCAGTAAAAAGAGGACAGAAGAAAAAATCCTCATCTGGAAATGATTAGTTCCTTTTTTTGTCTTCCTCTCAGCATTAACCCAACGTGACAGGCTATAAGCATTTAGTGCCATATTTCAAAGTTATGGTTTATAAACATCTGGTGAAACTCTCTCACGCACTCTTGGGGGAAAGCAGATCTTTTTTCCACATTGCACTGTGTTTGTTTTGGGCTCAACAAGGTGAGAAACTGCAGTAATGTGAGAGGCCATTGTACATGAGTGTAGTGGGGAAGATGGGATAGCGGCAGGTATGAAGTACCATGGCCTCACTCAGAGCTCTGGCTTCAAAATGGCCTTAAAGCCAAGTGCCTGCACACACACATACACACACGTAGGCATACACACGGCCACGCTTTTCAATGTCCTAGGCAGCAGGGTACCTGGCCAGCCACAGTCACTGCTGAGTCCACATTCATCAGTTTCAACCTTTGCAGCCACTTTCATAGGACTTTCATGCATACCCTACAAAAAAAGAAAGTGTACAGTGCAGCCTGTTTGCATATAATATAATATAATATGTGAAACTTCCCTAATGTTATTGTTTTAAACTTTGCATTACATACCAAAAATGAAAAAGAACTGCCCAATCTAAAAGTTTGTTTGACCGCCTTCAGCTTTGATAATGTCACCCAATATGGGGGCTTATTACTCACTCAATTATCGTCCATACCGCTTTATCCTGTTTTCAGGGGCCTGGAACCTATCCCAGGAGACTTAGGGCACAAGGCGGGGTACATCTTGGACAGGGTGCCAATCCATCGCAGGGCACACACACTCATTTACACAATACGAGCAATTTGGGGAACGCCAATTAGCCTAATCTGCAGGTCTTTGGACTGTGGGAGGAAACTGGAGTACCGAGAGGAAACCCACCAAGCACGGGGAGAACATGCACACAAAAATCCGGGAATCGAACCCGAGCCCTGGAGGTGCAAGGCAACAGTGCTAACCACTACACCACCATGCTGCCTGGGGGCTTATTATAGCACCACTCTTTTACTATTTGTGTCCTGGAAAATGTGTGCATCAGGGAAGACGAAACCCATAGACTAATTAATCAGATAATTTAGTACGTTCAGGTCATCAGCTGACTTCAGTTTATTGCCACATAACGTTGCTGAGTCTAGCCCTGACCAACTGAAGCAACTCCAGATCATAACGGTGCCTATAGAGGCTTGTACAGCGGGCACTATGCATGATGAGTGCATCGCTTCATGCACTTCCCTTTTTACCCTGATGCACCATCGTTCTGGAAAAGGGACTTTTTGAAACCATATGACTTTTTCAATTGCTCCACATTCCAATCTTTATGCTAACAAGGAAATTAAATCCTTTATTTTCACTTTCAAGTGGTTTCCTCTTAGCCACACAGCTGTTTAGTCCCAATCCTGTGAGTTCTCGTTGTATTTTGCATGATTAAATGCTTTTAATTTCACTGTTAAACTTGGCACACGTTTCTACTGCAACCTCACCAGTTAGTTTAAGTGATCTACATTCATTAGATTTTTTACTGACAAATTCTTTCTTAATGGAGTTGATGGTTTAGCATTACAGTATTCTAAATCTTTTTAGTAATGCTTTAGACAGTTCTTAACCCAGTGCCAGTAATTTCAGCAATCTCCTCAGTTGCTTGAGTCCTTTATGCAGGCCAATAATTTGACCCTTCTGCAACACGCCTTTTTTGGCCAGGCAGTGTATGGAGTGTAATAACATTGTAAGGTTCACATTTCCCTCAGTCTTAGCCAATTAACAAGGGGTACATTAACTGTGCTTTTAGAAAGACGTCCCTCTTTCCACAACCAAGTGTCTGATATGTTTTTCTTGGCTTGCTTAAGGGAAACTTTTGTCATTCTTTCAGGATGTGTTTTAAAAATTAGAAACATTAGAAACCAAAAATTGCAGTCATGTTTTGGTTTCAGTATTACACTTCCACAATTATATTTCAAAACACAACCAAACTGTTTGACGATGAAATTGAATAACCTAAAACAACATTCTGTATTTGAAACACATGCTTTTCAAATTAGTCCATGCCATTAATGGTAATGGGAATGTGTAGTGTTCTTGTCCTGTTGTAGGAGCAAAACTGGAAACATATAGCCCTGTACGATATAGATGGCTTTTACTGAATATTCCGACACTGAACTCCATGGGGAAACAGACCTGTGTAGATATGCACTCTGGGTGACCTTATATGCACAGATTCTCTCTCTCTCTCTCTCGCTCTCTCTCTCTATGTGTATGTGTGTGTGTGTGTGGGTGTGCTGTGTGCAGAAGAAGAAGTTGAAGAAGACAAATGTGTGACTGTACTTCATAGGCTATTTTTGCCCTGTTTTTTTTTTTTGTGAAAGAGAGAAAGGGAGAGACAGATAGAGCGAGAGGACTAAACTTATACATTTGGTTCTATAAATGTCTAGGAACAACAGAAATAAAGAATGGGAGGATTAATAAAACAAGAAAAATATTTGAGTGCACATGGCAACATACACACCCATTTTTGTAGTATTTCATGCAAAACACGATGTTTCATGCTCCTGTGTTGTACTAATCATGTCCATGTTATAATGGTCATTTTTACCTGAAAACAGGCTAGGATTCTTAATTGAGGAAGGAAAGAAAGAGAAAAAAGGAAGACAAAAATATGTGCTAAACCCTTCATCAATGAAGATGATGTATCATTTTGTGTCCGATCTGGCCTTAAGAATATCTGCTGATCTACAGTGTATATCTTCCCAATGACACTATCTGTATCTCTTCTGCCCAGTACGAACCCATTAGAATAGCACACAATAATAGCTGCAGTAAAGTGATGCCTTGAGTGATCCATGTAGATATCAATGGGCAACAATGCTCTGCAGTCTCCATTGACAAAGTGCATCTTACTGGCATGTTGAGTGGAGCTTTAGTCAGGGCTGTTTTCTTGTCAGAGAGACTTGTTTTTTCTGGCCCTGTTCAAAAGTTTGTCTTGTAGTTTTGCCAGATGGACACATGTTACACATGGCCACACACACACACACACACACTGACACACACAGTGCACTATGAGTGTCCACTTCTAATAAGCTCCCAAATTTAGCAGCATCAAGCTTCTTCGTGCCTTCTCTTATTTTATCCACGTCTGTATGACATATTTGACCGGTGTTTCAGTGATTAAACGGATTGTAAATTAAGTCTTACTTCTTTTTTTGTTGTTCTAGTTGTTCTAAGCTTGCGCAGTACAGATGCTGCTGAGTCTTTGTTCTGGAGTTCCTGACTGTGTTGTGTATGTATTTTGAAACCTTGATTATAATCTAGGGTAATTTCAACACTGTGATAATGCAATCAGGAATTCCGCTGGTGTTTATGTCTATTTTCATTCACCTGAAGGCTGAAGGGCGGATCATGTAAAGAAAATATGGACGGATCATTTAAAGATCATGTTTTCTAAAATAAAAATAGTCTTGTGCTGATGATGATCTGTTAATAATGGTAAGAAGATGGCATAATAGAAATTATTTCTGTAGCTTTCAGTTCATGCTACAAGTTAATAAATAAACCCATGGTTCTGTACAAATTAACTGTACTTGTGAAACAGGCAAAATTGTTCCTGTCTAAAGATTTTAATTCATTTAAGAAATCAATACCTATTGATTTTACTTGATATAATGAGTAAAATGAAATTGTATAATAATATTATATACTGTATAATATCACTAATATATACAGTATATATAATATTTATATTATTTGACTGCATTATGTCATTCTCTCTCTCTCTCTCTCTCTATCTCTCTGTCTTTCCCATGTCTTGGTTGAATGCCAAACAAAAGCACCTTAATGTGTTGCGAGGACGGGATTATGGCATTTTCATTGAGAACATGTGGAAATGATTCACTTGTAGTTCCTGGTAATTGTAGCTCTGATACAAGTGAGGTCTGGAATTCATTTTCATTACTGTCCTGACTGATTGAGCTATTATATCACATTTGCAACACAATACAGAATGATGTAGGAATTTGTAACAGGAGGCCATTAAATGTTTGTTGAAATTGTTTCTCGAGAAGTTACTGCTTTAAAAAACATATTCAGAACACATCCCGCAGTTCTTCTATATTTTGGGGTAAATCTCTCATTGTATTGGCTAACCGAGCACCGAGATGGTTCAGGGAAAATGTCTGCTAATCAGAGGTTTTAAATAGTTGACCACCTGACCAACACTTTGAGTGACAGGTCATGATTAACATGCACATTCCTGCAATGAAGTGATCACCTCTATAAACAGAAATGTAGTTACTGGCAGTAATAACACTTCCTCTAATAGACAGTGTTGAAATACAGGCCAGTGAAGAACATCATCACAGATTCCTCCTGCGCTTGGGAATGATTCAGATTATAGACAGATCTTGTAATGAGTGTATTCTTGTCTTGTGTGGAGTAGTGCTCCAGAATAGTCAGTGAATGTAAATGTCTATCTAGAGATCAATTCTATTTAAAAAATAATAAATAAATAAACAAACTCATTTGATGCAAATTAGAGAATGAAAACACGAACACTTAGCAGTGCTCTGTATAATAGAAATAAATGTTTTTCTTTTGTTTTTTTAATGAGACTATGAGATTTTTATTGCTGAGGCCAAATTATTCGTCTCTCCCTTTTTTTAGGCCCCTATCTGTCTCCGTCAACACCCTCCCTATTTCCTCATACATACAACATTTTGACTGGCAGGCCATGAGTCACTTGAACCTAAAGTTGTATTACAGGAGAGGATCATTGAATACCTTTTCATCCATGTTTAACTGAAAGAAACATGAACATGTGACAGGACTTAACATTTGTCACACAGACACAATTCACTTCATTCATAACCTTTATTCGTACTACTGACTTGATACCTCAGCAGGAAGATGACTTACTCTTGTTTATATTGGATTTAATGAGGCATGAAAATTGCCCAATTCACCTCCCCATCTGAATCCCCAACTATGGTCAATTTGCTACAAATGCAATGGAACACTTAGCTCTGAGTATAATGAAGACAGATAATTATACAATATCAACCCCTCATTAGTATACCTTAACTGAGACATAATGAGGAATTCATTACCCATTTCCACATTCCTCTGCCTCTCATGTCTTGAAGGCACAGAATCCGCCTGCATTACTTATGTTCCTGTCACCAAAGGCCAGGGTCTTTCTTTCTTTCTGTCTTTCTGTCTTTTTTCCTGTTTTCTTTTTTTTCTGTTGTTCTTTCTTTCCTTATATCACTATACTTCTGTTTCTTTCCCCCTCCTTTCACCCTTTCTTACTCTCAAATTGTCCTCCTGGCACATTAATGACAGTTTGTTTTACATGGATGTGAATAAGTAAAGCCCTGCTTCAGGCGTCATGCTGTGCTGTAGTTAAATCTTTAAATCAGTCGCTTCACCTCAATGTCTACCATAAAATGCTAATTCCAGCCAAATTAAATGGAACAGTGACACTTGTGTACAGAAGGCCTTACAGAAGAGTTGATTTCCCAATCATCGTTAAAAAATTTGTAGAATCACCTTCTTCCACATTTCAGCCTTGATACATTAGGTTATGAATGATAGGCCAAAGACCTTCCTTAATTGCTTTTTTTTCTCATTGGGTCTCAATTTATTTCTCAAAAGCCAAAGTACACAGTCTGCTTTTTTATGATTGATGATGCTGCAAAGGAGCTTCAGCTCCAGTAAGGCATGAGGTACTTTGATTAACGATGCTGCATGGGATTTCTCAAGAGCCCCCGAGAATAATATAGTTGTGTGGAAACAGCTGCTGTGGTGAAAGGGAAGAGCGCTCCGGGCAGGAGGCGATCATACCGAGGTCTGTGTACCTGTCCGAAAAGCACCGACAAAAAGAAAGAAGACAGAGCTAAGAGAGGATAGGACATAAAACCTGGAGAGGAGGTGCTGGATGGTCAAAGGCATTGAGAGTTTGAATTCAGATGACATCCTTATGTTTCTTGGTTTGTCCAGGAAGCTCTAATAAAATGGACTCTAATCTGCAGCTTTTAAAAACAATACATTTTTACCATACCATTTTATCTATGGACATGGGCAAAATTTTTGGTACAGCCCATTGAAACGATGCTTCATTCCACCTGAAACGTGATAAAATTAAAAGCAATTGTTTTACCTACAGTATACATGCATTTCTTTTTTGTACGTCATGGAGAACAGCAAAAAAAAGTGAGAACATAAGATAAGATAAGATAAGATATACCTTTAATCGTCCCACAGAGGGTAAAAATTTCTAGAACATCTATTGCATCTTAGGCAAAGATTTACCAGAATTTCATGGAGGTATTTGTTGGTACCTCTAGAAATGATTATACTGTGAACAAAGCTATTTTACAAATGCTTTATTTATTCTGTTCAGTCATTTAGCCTATTTATTGTTTTTTATTCTTTTCTTTTTCTGACATGGAGTGCCTTAAATCTATGCAGGGCACAATGAAATAAGGCTTTTAATGCATATTGAAACATACTGTACCAATGTCATGGATTCTCCAACAGGATTATGACATAAAACACACAGCTAAAAGCATCCAAGAATGTCTAATATCAAAACATCAGACCATCCTGAAGTGTCCTTATATGAGTCCTTATCAGAATCCTATTGAAAGTCTTTGAAAAGGGCTGAAACAAGCAATTCTTACTTTAGTCTGTTTTAGGTTATTTCTGAATTCCAGAGGGGTACTGGAGAATCAATTTTGGTGCCAGGTTTCACTGTGACACCAATTACATAACACAAATATGTATGTGGTGTCCATTGCTCATATTGCAGACACGCTAAATAAATTCCGGATATTATTCCTCATATCATGACCTATTTCATCTATTAAGCTATAACACTGGAAGGCAGATTTTCTGTTTAACTGCTAATCCCATAAAGGCAGCCCCTCTCCAAACAAAACTCCATTATAGTTTTATCAATCATTTTAATTTAATATTGCAAACAATAGCAAAAAAACAAACAGGAACAGCATGAGCACAAAAAACACTGTAAACATAACCAAAGATAAAGTCAAACTGAAAGCCCAGACAAACACTTTCCACAAGGTACAGCCTCATTAGTAAAAGTATAATAAATCTCTAGTCTCTCCATGTCTGCTGACAGGTCCAGTTTGGTGTGACCAGTAAGCTGCCAAAAACCAGGCTGGCAAAAATGGTCTACCAGTTTGACCAGCACAGACTGTGTTTTGGCACTTTCTAACTGTTTATACCATGCTGGATTTTTCAACAGAAAGCTCAATCAGACAATATCCGCTAAATTAATTTCATGGAACAGCTACTGATGCCACATAAAAATAGCAAAATCTGTTTTCCTATACACAGTCAACTGTACAATGAAAAAAAAAATCACTTCACCCTTCAAGCACTGCATTTCTTATATTAGAACTGGGACACACTCAGTAAAGTGCAAATAGAGAAGAAGGTGATGGATATTGGTAATAAGACCTTTACCATGACTTGTTGTTACACTTAGTCTGTTACAATTTTAGTAATGAATTATCCTGTAACTGAATGTAAATCTGCATCTATTTCCATGCCCTATAGAATGATTAGTTCTGGTCTTCTTTCTTCAATCTTTATCACTCCTAGTGCTTAAGAAACACAAGGACATTTGCTCCATGTCTACCTAAATTAAGAGTTATTCAACTGCTGGAAGTAAGATTTCAGAAATCCCACCCTTTTTCATAGCATGAGTTGTGCAGTGCTGGCAAGTGAAAAGCGAGAAGAGTACACTGTTGCAAACCAAAGCACTAAACAGGAAGTATCAGAGGCATCACTAGTGTTATGAGACCACAATGCCATTTCATTCTTTTCCCAAACATAAAAATATTGAAATCATGTGCCATTAGTAACCCTTAGACATTATATACAACAATCAGCCATAACATTATCAAATTCAAATTCAAATTTTATTTGTCACATACACAGTCATACACAGTACGAAATGTAGGGAAATGCTTACACGACCGCCAGTGACCTTAAAAATAGAATTAAAGCTTATAATAAGTAATAAATATGAATAAAAGAAATACGATAGAAAAATTAAATAAAAAAATAAAAATAAAATTTAACTAGGAAAAATATAGCTAAAAATAGAAACTGAAAATAGAAAATAGAAATATGCTGTACAAAAATAGAAACTGAAAATAGAAATATGCTGTACCATAGAAATATAATGGTGTGCAAATATGCATAGAAAAAGTGTCTAGAAAAATGACACTTTGTAAAAATGACACAAAGTATCGGCATATGTGGCTATATGTATTTATCAATGAAACATTGTGATTTTTTTATTTAGTTAGTTTATTTACATGTTTAATTACATTTTCTTACACAAGCTTGCTTTCAATTTTGTAATTGTTATTCTTGTTAATAATAAAAAAATGTGGATATATATTTATTCTTTTATTTATATAATATTCTTAATGTATACAATATTGATTTTATTAATTTTAAAGTAAAGCATAAGATACTGACACTAACACACAGACATATGAATATACAGCATGTGTGTGTGTGTGTTTGTGTATATGTGTGTGTTTATTGTTTTTATTGTTTATTGTGAACACGTGATAAACAGCTTGATAAATAACTAGCTCAAATAAACAAGCTCAAATTTATCATCATTATTATTAGTCATACAACTGTTTATTCCTTTTAATTGAAATATGTTACTTTGTTATTATCTATTTAAATATTTTAAAAGTTCTTGAGTTCACCTACTGTATACAGTATACTGTATATACTACATACTACATATTGGTTTAAAGCCATGACCTAAACTCAAGCATTGCTATTAAGTGGCTATTGCACGAGAGTCCAATTTGCTCACTCACTCACTCATTGTCTACATCCGATTTATCCTGTATACAGGGTCGTGGGGGGCCTCGAGCCTAACTCAGACCCGGGGCGTGAATCAACCCTGGAGCTGTAAAGCTAACCACTATGCCACTGGGCACAAATTTGCTTTATTTATTTATTATATAACAAAGTCTGTTTTCAGAAAGAAAGAGGCAATGGTGGCTCAGGTGCTTGAGGCTCTGGGTTGCTAATCAGAGAGTCATGGGTTTAAGCCCTTCCAGCACTGTGTCACCACTGTTGGGTTTTGGTCAAGACTCTTAACCCTATGCATTTGACAGACATTAATCCAGAACGAGTTACAAAAGTGCTTTTAAGTTTTTGTCAGGTAAAGGTTCTTACACTGGATACAGGCTCAGATGGAAACGGGAGTGTTGCAGCAGAAAGGGCATTAGGGATTAAAACTGTACCAGATCCTGTGGATCAAATCATTTGATGTGGCGCCCCCTATGATAAAAGGGGCAAAACTCAAGAAAAAAAAGATCCCTTGGAGATTAAAGATAAATATAAATAAGAAAATATAGAAATTATCTATAAATGGTGTATTATCTTAAAAATATATGTATTGATTTTCTAATCAATAATCTTTCTAATTCCTTTTTAATCAATCAGATGATAAAAATGTATTTGTATTTTGTAAGTGTATGTATAAAAATATTCAGAAAAAGATATATATTTATTTAACGCTGCAGTCGCTACTTTTCCTTTCTCCAACATTTTAAACTATTGTTTCTAAAAAAAAAAAAAAAAGAAGCAATTATCTAACTTATAAAACTTTAGAAACTTAGAATTTGGAGGGGAAAAAAAGATCAAATTAATTTTCTATTTTGTTATGTAATATAATTTTGAGTCAGCTCATT
>JAOVVB010000050.1:167939-184331 GCA_028570985.1 Heterobranchus longifilis
GTGAGAGATGTATGGAGGAGATGTGAGATTGCATCGTCCGTGGAACGGTTTGGACGGTATGCAAACTGTAGTGGGTCGAGTGTGTCTGGTAGTGAAGAGATGATGAAGTCTCTGACCAGGCGTTCAAGGCACTTCATCACTACTGAGGTGAGGGCTACAGGGCGATAATCATTGAGGGAAGCAGGATGAGGTTTCTTTGGGACAAGAACAATGAACATTATGACTATCTATCCATTCATCTAGGAACCTCTGTAGTCCAACTATGGACCGTGGAGGCCGATGATGACCACTGTATTTATTTCCACCTTGTACAACTGTGGCAGGACTTCTGGTCAACATTTACACACTACAAGCAATTTGGAAACACCAACTAGTTTAATGTGCATGTCTTTGGACTGTGGGAGGAAACTGGACAACCCGGAGGAAACCCACCAAGTACAGGGAGAACATGCAAACTCTATGCACTCAGACCTAATGCAGGAATTTAACAGTAGGACTTGGAGGTGCAAGGCAACAGGGCCAACCACTAAGCCACTGTGCCGGCACAAGTTTATGACCATCCACCTAATATTGAGTATATCCCCCGTCTGCAACCAAAATAATCCTGTGTGTTCTGACACTATTCTATTGGAACCAGCATCAGGTTTTTAGCCATATGGGCCAATTTGTGATATCTAGACACCTTGTTCAGAGCAACTCCAAAACAGCAGTGTTGGACTTGTGGGATTTTGACCTACCAAAAGTACAAGGAAGGGTAAAGGGGCGACCAAGGCTCATTGATGCTCATTGAAGGCTGGCCTAAGTAGTCCGATCCAATAAAAGAGCTACTGTAGTTTGATTTGCTGGAAAGGTTAATGCGGGTTTTTAAAAAAAAATTGTCAGGGGGCACCATGCATCACTACTTTGGTGGCGAAGAACTCCAGCAAACTGCTTTGGTGCTGCTTTGGTGGTGGTAGGACCTCTGAGAAACATTCACACATGGATTCACATATTAAAGGTGATTTGGAAATGTCAATTAGCCTAATCTGCATGTCTTTGGACTGTGGGAGGAAACTGTAGTACCTGGAGAAAACCCACCAAGCACGAAGAGAACATGCACATGCACATAAACCCCGAGGCCGGAACTGAATCAAACCCGGACTCTGGAGGTACAAAGTGGCCACCATGCTGCCACCACACACACACACTGCCTGGCCAAAAAAAAAAAAGGCACCACCTGGGCTTACCTTGGGCACCACTTGGGCAAAGAGCCTCCCATTGGATAATTACTGCAGTGATTAATATGGGTCAGCTGGCAAGTTTTTTAACCCTAACCATTTCTTAAATAACCATGTCAGAAGAAATATCATGTGATTGTGACAAAGGTGCTACTCTGCTTCAGAAAGGTCGAATTATTGGCTTGTATCAAGAAAAGAAAACAACTAAGGAGCTAAAACTACTAAAATTGAGTTAAGAACTATAAAAAGGATAGTGGTGAACATCTTCAAGAAAGAAATGTGGTTGGAAGGTCATAAGCATGATAGGAGACTACTTAAAAACTTGAAAGTAAAATCTAATCGTAAAAAAAACTTAGAATTTACAGCTATGTTTTATGATGAAAATAAGAGCTTTTTCATACACACAATACAAAGAGAACACAAGGGACTAGGACTAAACATGTGTGTAGCCTTAAGAAAATCACATATTAGTGAGGCTAATTGGGGAAAAAAGGCTTCAGTTTGCTAGGGAACATAAATAATGGACTATGCAACGTTGGAAAAGGGTCAGGTGGTCTAATGAATCCATATTTATCCTTGTTCCAGAGTGTTGTGGCATATTTCAAGATGACAATGGCAGGATTTATCAGGCTCAAATTGTGAAATAGTCGTTCAGGAAGCATGAACCCCCTTTTTTTACATAGATTGTCCACCACAGAGTCCAGACATTTTCCCCACACCATCTTTGTGGTGTGCTGAAGAAGGCTTTACGCAGCAATCTGACTCTCCCATCAACAATACAGGATCTTGGAGAGAAACTCTCGATGGAAATAAATCTCTTGAAATATTAGAGTGTGTGACTTTTTTATACAGTGTGTATATATTGTGTATTTCAACATTGTTGCTTTCATTTACTTTTATCTTTTTTTGTTGACTGTCCATGGTACTATAGTATATTCTGAAGCACTGTGGTGTTTTGTATTTTTCACATGCATAGGTAGTGTTTGGGCACAGTGATAAAATCTGGTGCATCTTGGCCCATGAGAAGCTTTGTCATATCTTGCCTGATCTTCTACATGAGCAGCCAGTGGAGCTCGCCTTTTTTGGCTTCGAGGCTTTGTGCCAAACCTTTGTATAAGAGACTGCACCGTTACCTGTGAGAACATAGTAGATCAATGGCCTCTCCCATAACATCTCTGTGAAATAAATGGCTGTTTATAAGTGCACGTTAAGAGACCATGCAAAGATGGGTACATTTTTGTTGTGGGACATTGTCAAAGGCACATGGCTCCTTGTTCCATCTCATAACATAGGCCTCACTGTATTTCTCCTCCATGATTGTTGCCATTGTGTGTTATTGTCTTTACAATAGACCTTATCATTTGTCTCATCAATCCAGAGTTCCCATTTACTCTTTGTTATTTCATTGAGGCGTGCAAACAGAGTGAAGAAGTTGTCATGTAAGAGCTTGCAACCTTGAGGCACCAGAGCTTACCATGAAAAACTAAGAATGACACTGTGTCACTGACCCAGCGCAGTGATAATATTGTTCTGGCCAGGATCTGTTTGCATAAGCTCACCAAATGCATCCAACAATGGCCTGTGTTCTGATACTCTTTATATTGCCTATCTTTATAAATAAGGACAGCATCTTTCTTATTTTGAGGGATAACTGCAATGTTGCATGCCTTGTTTTAGGTAGCACTTAGCACCAACATATCCAAAACTTGACTTAAAGAGAAACTAAAAGAAAGAAAAAAGTAGAATGCTATGTACTGTAGAGCAAGAAATATATATGAGTGGTATAAGTATATGCATACTAGTGTTTTCACACTAGTCACTCAAGTTATGACCACACCAAATACTGACTCACTCACACATTGTCTTTGCTGCTTTATCCTGTATGCAGGGTCGCGGGGGGGCCTTAGAGTCGTAGGGCACGAGGCAGGGTACGCGCTGGACAGGGTTCCAATCCATGCACACATACTCACACTCACATGCTTATTCACACACTATGGGAAATATGGGAACAACAATTAGCCTAATCTTCATGTCTTTGCCAAAAAGGAAACCGGAGTACCCAGAGGAAATGCACTAAACACTGGGAGAACATGAAAACTGCATGCACACAGACGAAATCGAATCCTGAACCTGGAGGTATAAGGCACTAGTGCAGACCATTACATCACCGTGCCATCCCCACACCAAACAATGGTAAGTAATTTAAAATTCATATATGCATACTATACAACTAAAAGATGATATGTACCAAAATCTTTGCCCATATGTTAAAATACTATACAAACTTTAATTTGGCAGCTTTGATGATGCCATTCCTCCTCCCACGGTGGAGCAAGGAACTAAAAAGCTCTGGTCATGCGATATTTGTACTAAACTTCACATTTTTCATTGAAACTCTTTTTTATTTCAATATTTGCTGTAAATTATGTGCTACATCATTCAGAAACAATTTTTACAATGTTATAACCAATAATGTTTCTTATGGTTATTATTGCGACTGGTCAGGTTAAGCAGATTACTGTAACCAGCACGGTTAGCTTGCTACGGGCACCTGTATGTACTTTAATGTTTGTGAATCACTGTTCTTATAGCCAGGGTCATGGACAAGAAGTGTAAAGTTGGTTGCAAAGAGACATATGAAAATTAGAGT
This sequence comes from Heterobranchus longifilis, assembly GCA_028570985.1. Lineage (NCBI taxonomy): Eukaryota > Metazoa > Chordata > Actinopteri > Siluriformes > Clariidae > Heterobranchus > Heterobranchus longifilis. Next base: position 171,807 of record JAOVVB010000050.1, read on the forward strand.
AATGAGATAATGAGAGAGAGAGAGAGAACAGAAGGAGGTATACTTGTATTGAGTTTTACAGATGATGCTTGCATGGAGACATATAAATGAAAGGGTAATGGTTGTCAAACTCTGACAGCTTTAAATGGGCTTTTAGTTCGCTGTGTTTATCTGTCATAAAGAAACATTTAGAGAGCTGGTGCAGACAGCTGAAGCGGCAGGGCACATCATCATCGCAAAATAGGAGGATTCTACCCTTCTCTCTCATCCCCTCTTTTCCCCTCCCTCTCAATCTCTCTCTCTCTCTTTCTGAGTAAAGCCATGGACATGTTTGAAATTGCCTTGCCTCACTCTCTACACCTTAACTGTTCTCCATCTATCAAAAGAACCAGACACACTCTGTCTCAAACTCCTTTTAATTGCCAGTCATGTACCCACTAACACTGCACATAGTACTTTCAGAATCTTGTGTAAAAAATAACACAAATATATTTTTTATCATACTGAGAGTTAAACCCTGAACAACCATTTAATTCCAACAGAACATTTAGTTTATTTAAATTAAATATATTGAAAGGATAGCCCCTTGAGATGTAACATCACATGTTACAAGTGGGTCATTAAAACATAAAATACAAAACATATACAGGCAATCAATATAGAAAACATTACAAATACATAACAGCTTGCTTACCTAACACCCACACCTAATCCCCAAACCTTAAAAAGGGAGAAAAGAGAAAAAGAATGTAATCTCGAAGATTCCATACAAATAGCTTACATTTCCCTGTTGTTTCCTGGTTTTGTCTTATATTAGACTTTGACAACATTATTTAAACCCATTATTGTCTTTTTTTTTTTTTTTTTTAACTCTGATTGTCAATTTTGGAATATTGAAATTGAAACCAAGAGCATTCTCAAATTTGTGAGAAGCAAACCATCTTCAGATCTGATTTACTGTAATGTCTGCATAGTGTGAGCTTAATACCAAAACTGAGAACATCATGTGTGATTTTTCAACTGCCAGTTCTCAAATTGCTCTCTGCTGGTCACTTGTGGGTTTCACTAAAGTTTAGTTTACTGCAGGTTTCCATGGTTTAACTGGTAAGTGTCAGGCTTGTAGAACATCCACACAAGCTTGTTAGAGAGCATACAGGAAACTATAAATTAAATTTCAAAGAAAAAATAAGTCTTTTTGCAAAAAAAAAAAAAAAAGGCGAGAAATATCGTCATCTGATCAGCAATTTATGGGATACTCCAGACAAGCAAGGTCCGTTCCACAGGGGCATCACCCTTCAACCAACAGCACTAACATCCCAGTGCCAGACACCACAGCGCATTCCCAGAGGTCCCTAGACCGGCTGCACACTGGGATCCCAAAACTGAAGTGATTTTAAAGTTATGGCTGATCAGTGTACATTAGTGGACATACAGTACAGACATGATGGCATGTATCTCATTTTCACATTAACTTGTGTGTCCAAAATTTGCTCTTTACATTACTTTCCATGTGTTTCCTCTAGATCCCTTCCAAAAACATGCCAGTAGGAGGAGGAATTACTTTAAATTACCCCAATGTACTAACTTGTACAGTATGTGCATAGTGCCCTGCCACACACTTCCACAATTCCATGTTTCTAGGGTAGGCTCCTGATCGTGAAGATGAATAAATCGCACTTGTACTATGATCATAAAATGAAGAGCTTTTTTTTCTAAACTGAAAAATGTACCAATCTGTTCAGCTCAGTGTGATCAGTGACAAACAGTCATCCCACTATACACCTGATGACAAAAGAACTTCAGTATCTGCCTGGATCTATAAGTACATTGAGTTCATCTCTCTGTGGCATTGTTGGTGCAGTGCTTTCACGGGTCACTGCAGTTAACCTCTGTTTAGTTTGTTTTTCTTGGTACCCAGCTACCCCTTGGGAAAAACACCATATAGACATGACACCTGTCTAACTCCTCTGCCACTAGCCAACCCTTTAGCCAATGAAAGTGTAGACGCCAGCTTGTTTACAAATGGGAGGAGAGTTGTTGAAATCGGAGAAGAGCGAATGATGAGAGAGAATCTTGTCAGATAATTAAGATAGCTCATGACCCCAAACTGAGTCTCGATTTCAACTAATCATTGTATCTCCAAGAAAGAAAGAAAGAAAGAAAGAAAGAGCAATGCAGTGTTAGAACACATGTATCCTGAGCTATTCCCTACTTTGTATGCACTTTATTTAAGCACTTATTCACGCAGTAACAAGATGAGTGTAAAACAACAAAAGCTTGACACAGTAGTGTAGAAGAAGTAGAGTAAAGCTGCTTCGTCTGTATGATATTATCACTATCATGGAAGTCAGATCCTCATTTCCTCTGCTCCTGTCAGTGCCGCTTGCACTGCATGTCTATGAAATGTAGATTCTTTCCACTTTAAATGCAAAGTAGTAACCCAGAGGCACAGTAACAGTGCTGCAGTAACAGGAGAAACAGGCACTAGTCCAAACTGTAAGGAGGCCATAAATTGAGTGCTTAAAAGCTTTGTTTTTACAGGAAGCACTTGCCTAAGATGTTGTAAAATGTGCTCCTGGCCCTGTCACCACATTAGAGCACAGACCTTAACCTTGACAATCCAGTACAATATCTTCCCCACTCGCTCAAACGACACATGTACCCACATACTTTCATACCTCTGCCAAGAGAAACAGAGAGAAATATCACACAACCAAATCCTGAACAACTACCATATGAAATAACTAAAGAGTGATTTCTGTGTTCAGTTGGAGGGGATTTAAAATAAATATTCTTATAATCATTGCATTCTCACATTATTGTGCATGGGGAGGGAATTGTGTTTTTTTTCTTTTTTTTTTTCTTCATAGCATCAGAAAGACAGCTGGATCAAGGCACAGCATGATGATCTCATCGGTCAGATCTGAAGCGGAGGGGCTTTTGGGTAATGTCTTTGTCAGGATAGCTCATTCACCACTTGCTCATAGTTCGTCAGTAGCAGGAGGACACATGTGGCTGGACTATTCCAAACAAAGTTTTAAAAAGAGCCGTTCAAGGTGACAGGCAGTAATGATGCCCGGGTGGGTGAAGGATAGTGGTTGGAGAGTGTAATTGCGTAGTGTGGCATGTCTAACCACCGCTCGGAGTGACAGGTGAATAGCAGATCTGTGGGTCAAACTGAAATCTTGTACCAAGGGGCATCTGCAGGCAGCCTGAGAACATATAACTGGAGAGAAGATATGTCTTAATTAGCCTGAGCTGTTAGGCCTGGTCACATCAATGCCTGGGTTTAGAACTTTAATTGGTTGTTACTTAAAAAAGACATTCATTTGTTTCTCGACTGTGAGACTACATTAGTAGTATGACTGTGCTCTTAAAATGAATTTGTATCTTTTTTTTAATGTAAATAATTTCTGCATACTATAAACAAGTGAACAGGTTATACCAGTTCTAGAGGTAGTTAACACTAAATGCAAGATAAAACATATTAAATATAAACGTGTATGCAGACGTAGGATTGAAATGAAACAGCAGCAGATCTGCTACACATACAGTATTAGATCTATGGAAGTCTTCAATCTGACGAATAATGTTTAGTGTTCACCTTCTGTATTCGGCCAAAACCACTTTACATGTTGTTACCATACATCTAACTGCAGGTGGGCTTTAGGGATAGACTTGTGAAAGCATATCATATAAATTACTAACCATTAATACATTTTGAGTGTTCCTCTGACGTGCTGCACCGTGTCAGGGCCAGAAAGTTAATGGCCATAAATTATTTCCATGACCATCTCTCTGTGGATATGCAAGTGCTTCTCTGTGTCGACTGGGAGCGATTTTGTAACCCACACACTTGTACAGCAGTAATGGAACACGGCTCAGCTGAAATCTGTGGGTCCACATTAACCTTTAAAACTTGGGCCTGGAGCTTGAGAGTGGGGGTCACACTGCGCTCCTTCTTGCAGGAGGGGCCCTGCTGAAAGACCGCACAAGCCAGCTGCTCTCAGTTATTTTTAAAGAAGCATTTGTCCCTTGTGCACCCCTGATAACTGGCGCAGCTAACTCTCCATCCCAACATGCCGGACGCTGCCAAACACACCTTTGGGCTCTTTATACTAAGCTCCAAAAGAACAGGCATCTAGATAACTGCTGCATGGAACTGCACGAAAAGCCCAAAATCAACATTTTCTTTATATCATTGAATAGAATGTAAACACTTGAATTATTGTGTCTGTCTATTTCATTAAATACTAGTGGATGCGTCTATATACATTTGTGTACCCATGTCCCATGCACAATAACTCTATTTGTCTGATAAAACCAATAGTTTCATCACTTTGCCAACACTGCATTGTCCCAATTTTATAATATTGCTTTGGCAGCATTGTGTACTGTATATACATAAATGAACCACTTGAGATTAGTTTTTTTTAGCCTAGTTTTATTTAAAGCTAACTGCATAATGAACGTCCATATGAGCAGACATTGGGTGAGCAGATCATCACATGAGTGTTCTGTCTTTCTACATAGCTCAGCTCAACGGCCCGAGTAAACATGAGTTACAGCTCAAATATCAGCCCTGGATCTGCAAACAATGAAGCCTATAACCTCATTAAAAAATTATTTATTTTCATCGCTGTGGCAGGCGAACTGGCACTTAAAATCTGTCAGCGTTATGAAATGTCAAACGATTGTGCCGTGGCATGATTGTGCCATTTTTCAACAAAAATATGGCCTATTGTGCATAAATAAATACCAGAGGCTGGTATGGAATTATAAAAATGTCACCACAAACCAACAAGTACAGCTGATGCATATTAAGTCGCTGCAGCACGAGAAAAATGAAAAGAAAAATGTGACGCTTAAGAGTCATTAAAATTGTATGATGTTGTTCTGCACGCAAGTCAAATATGAATATGACTTCTTCCCTTCACAGTGGAGAGGACAAATAAACAATGCAAACTGCCACACAGCCTGGTCCATAAATGTCTTTAGAATAATGTTTACATCCAGGCTGATCTGTCATCAGCAAGAGCCATGTATGGGTTTACTGCACGGATCCCAGCATTGCTCACATGAGCGAGGGAAAGAGAGAAAGAAAGCTTAGAGAGAGAAACATTCCATTCTGCCATGTCCTGAATTGAAAAGCATGTATATGACTCTCCAAGAATAAAATTAGTTTTGATTGTGTTCCGATTTAATTTTAGTTAGTAGAATTGTTTTAAATAATCTGATATTAAGCAGGATTGTTAATAATGTATCTTTTTTTAATTTGCAAGATTTTTTGACATGTGCTTGTGTCAGTGTATGTGTGTACTGTATGCTGTGTGCATATGTCTTTTCTGTACAGTTCTAGGTTTTGAAGATTATGCAGAGATTTTTATTTTTCATTTTTATTGTATAGAAAACATAAAAAGCAAAAAAAAGTGAATACTATAATCTTTTCAGAAACATTAATATATCAGTGGAAACTATTTTTCATTTATGTATTTAAATAGGAGCTAATGTAAATATCAAATTGTTGGAATATTACAGTATTAATAATTTAGAAAACACTATCTGTATTTGTATAAATATAATATAATGTGATATGTCTATATATACAAGTACAGATACTGTTTTTAAACTTTAGAGCTGTATTTTTAAATAAAAAATGCATATGCATGTATAATATAATATAATATAATATAATATAATATAATATAATATAATATAATATAATATAATATAATATAATATAATATTACTTCCTAACATGTAGCCAACTATTTAGTTAATGTCTGGTAAAAAAAAAAAAAAAAAAAACTTTTGTTTTACTGACTAAAAAAATATATATGGCAAGGTGCTGGTGATGAGCTCCTATAATTAAATTCTGCAGCTCAATATATGAGCTTTAGCAGCAATCTGAAGGAGTCAGTGACAAAATATGTACGTGTGTGTGTTTTACTATAAGCAGCTCTATGCTGCTCTCTTTTGGCTTTAGGAAGTAATGCGGCTAAGTTATGTAGTTACAGGTAGGGGATAAGAGGAAGGGTCTAAGGGCAAAGACAAGCAGCACAAGGAACAGAGAGATTTTGACACAGAAATAAGATATTCAACATGTAATGCTCATGGTGTTTGACGTAAACCCTTTCATTACGCCAAATCTGATTTGCACAATAGAGAAAAGTAGACTGACTATGTGCAAGGGATTAGACTGAAAGCTCCAACATTTCCAGACTGGATATTGTATAGACTTTTATATGTCTGAATGGCCATTCAAGCGTTCATGTGACGAATCCATTACCCTCTGCTGTCCCAGCCTCAAGTCTTGGCTGTCTTATTTGAGCGCTGCTGTCCCCTTGTAGACAAGTCTAATCTGGCCTTCTCTTCAACACAGTGGGAAATCTTATGCACTCAGGGATTGGAGCCCATTCCTGTAGCCCATCATTGAACCTTCACACCAAGCCTGTTGTTAAAAACATCTGCCACCAAGAGCGCCCCTCTCTGGGAGGCCTTGAGTGTGAAAGACAGCACAGAGAGGGAAAGAGAAATGTTGATCCTGTTCTGCACTTGTTATTAGCGATGCATATTATGGGCGCTTTGCAGGCTCTCTGCTTCTCCTCAATAAAGGCAGACAAAAGCAGCATTAGCAGGGCTGCTACTAAGGAGAGAGAAGAAAAAGTAGCTTTCTTGAGCTAGATCTTCCTAAGCGTACCCCCCAGAGCTGAGTTCAGGAACAGCGTTTAGAATGAGAAGAACAGTTGTGACCGTCCTGTGAGCATATGGGTGCAAAGGGTGAATTATGTAAATAAGATAAGGAGCAGCTTGTGCAGTTGTATTCAACTTGCTTACAGATATCTGTCTGTGGTAGGTCACCACCTCTCTGTCACGAAACAAAAAAATCACCCTGTCACACTTTATACCACGCATTGACAAATGTGTGTCATTAATATCCATAGATTAATAAAGAGTCAGGAAGGCAGAGGATGTTTGACTGATGGTACATTTTTACAGTCAATTAGATTTTTCTATATTATGTGAAAACACCCTTGGAGTGTGTATGTGCGTGTTTGTGTGAGAGTTGTTTGTGAAGTATTTTTTTTTCCTTTGGAGATATCAATTTCTAGCTTCAAATCTCCAGAGCCTTACCTTTGCAACTGTTTTTTCATTGTTCCTCTGGATCCTAAAATGATTATTTTTGTTTGTTTTCATAAGCCTGTGGGGTTTTCGAAAATAATTAAAACAGAGCCATAATACAGTCACACATTAAATATTCACATTCGGCGGTCAGCCATGCATGGTTGTCTCTCTGAGGTCTTTTCACATGCTAAGTGTTAATAAACTCCCAGATGAAATCCAACTTGATTGAAATCTCCCTTGGACCACAATGGTTCGAGCCTGTCGAGGCAAAGTGCACTCACCGTAATTGTTCATGATGCGCTCGTACTAATTACCAGCACCCCCAAGTAGTCTCCCAAGATTACAGCAAGCTGTCACAAACAATGCACTAGTCACACGGTACCGCACCAAGGGACAGAGGTCTGTCACTTTTTATTGTTGTTCCACTTGCCATGACAGTGACGACCCACTGAATGTGAGGTTAATTTCGCCTGCCATAAATCCTCCCGGATGTACAATGCTCTGCTGAGGTTTTTGCTGCATCCCTGAAAGAAATAAATTTGAATTCATTTCTCGTCTGACACCTCCTTCTTGATTTTGTCAGGTTAGATAAATAGGATTTGACATTGTTTCTGAGGAGCGGAACTTCCATAATCTGCTCACTAAACAACAGAGAATGTCTCTTCTAACCTTGTCAAGAGGCACATAGATGAAATAATAAAGCAGTTTGATTGATCTCAAGAAGAGAACGTTCTTGCACCCTTGTCTTTGATATCTTGGATCGTAAAATGAATACTTCTGTCATGCTGGCAACAGAGAGCGTAGAGAAGATGAAGCTGAAGAAACTTTGATCCACAAGACACTTCAAGTGACTTTTTCGCAGGACTGAATACAAGTCAATTTGTTTAACCTCTTAAGAGTCTTGAACATATCACATACCAGGCACACTGCCATGAAACAGTGATGTAAGGAGTCCCATATGAACATCTGTATGTATAAAGAAATTGATGTATTAATTTACAGTACAGTATCCTTTATTCCGTATGTGTGTTCATAAGTGTCAAAAATGTTCAGAATGAACCTATTGTAACTCATAATTGGATTTTTTTTTTTACATTGTTTCACTCTGTGTGGGAAATCATTTATGTTGATATATCAATTATAGGGAAGAGTGCAGATGGTGCAGTGTGTGTGTGTAGTTTTATATGTAGTGTTAGACCATCTGCATGTCCCTATACTTTTATCACTTTTACTGTAGATTAAATTTCCAGTACTCACACTAATTAAACTGACAATAACAGCACCATCTGGGTCACCATTACCTAGTATTACCTAATTAAAATAGTTTAATTGCATGAACACAGTACAGGTATGCCCAACCTTGACACAGCGTTTCAAATGATTTAGTCTGAAGTACCATCTTGTGTCCACTTTCCCCAAGTTTCTATCATTTGCGCTAAAATAGACAAAGAACTGTGACTAAAATAAGAGCATTTAACATATCACATATATCCCCAATGAGTATGTTAATCTTCAGATCTGAACTCCGCATGACCTCTGTCTTGATTGTGACAATAGGATCCTGATCAGAGTACTAACACAATACCAGCTCCAGTGCTGTAATACCCTGAAATCATCCCTTAATTCTTCTTTTGTGCAGGGAAATGGAAATGATTTCCCATGTTAGAGCAGCAGACATGGATGAAACCTCAGGCATTCTATTCAGTGGATGTTTTCCCACTTCAGGATGCATGTAAAACTTTTCTGTCTGAGATACTAAATGCCATTACAACTCAAGCCTTCTAAACAATAGCCTTCAGTGGATACCACAGGACTAAAATCCCTCAATCTTTGTATTGCTCACACTACTACAACAACATAACAGAAATCCTCATAATGTTTATTATATGATTAATAATAAGGCCTGGGAGATTTGTAAAAGCTGCTGTCTTAGTTGACGAGTTCTATTTGCTGGGTCTAAAAAAGAATTCACGCACTCCAGAAAGATACAAAAGAGATGAACAAGAAGAGCTGGTGGAAAGAGAGAGAGAGAGAGAGAGAGAGAGAGAGAGAAAATATATGCAGCAAAGAAAGCGAAAGAAAATGCAATGACAAATAAAGAAGCAATGCACACTGTGATTAGTAATAATTAAGAATAAAAAAATAGTTAACTGTACACATTAATACATATTTTAGTGAGAGAAAATGAAAAGAGGAGAAACCAGGAGAAAAAACTAAAGTAAGGAATATTGTTTCATTTAAACCAAACTGTTAGGGTGGTGTTTCCTTTGTTAAATTTTTAGCAATTATGTGTCTTTATATTTTTTGTCTAATAAAGGGATGCTCCTAATTTCCCAATTCCTGAATTTGATTGTCTGTTGACATATTAACATAACTGATTTGGGTTACATGTATAATGTTAAATGTATAGCAACTGGTATAATTATAAATACTTTGTAGCTCTGAGACCTCCAAGATGTTTGGGCTTTGTCATGATTGTTGTTCTGGTTGTTTATCTTCCATTAGTAGTTGCTCGTCACTATTCCTATAAGTTCTTGTAGATTTGATCAGAACATTAAATTTCTTACCAGTACATACTATAAAACCAAACCAGAAAATGTTTGGTGCCTTCAAACTGGGTACATTATGTGTTTAACTGCTTACATTTAATGAGCAGTAATAAAAGGCAAGCAAGAAGACAAAACCTTAGCTTTAGCTTCTCAATATGCCTGCTTTTTTGCTGTCAAGAAAACATGAGTCTAACTGTCTTTCGGCTGCTCCCGTCAAGGGGCCGCCACAGGTTTTATGCCGGATGCCCTTTCTGATGCAACCCTTCCATGAATCTAATTTCTAGATTGTCTGCCTTCATTTTTCTTGTGCTTTGTCACTTTTATCCTAGAAGTCACCACATTGAATCACTTGATCCTCAAGATCTGGCACAGGTTTTACACATTTGTATGCCCTTTTACACCTTTTACACTTATACACTGTGTTCCCATTTGCTAACTGGGCTTGGGACTGCTCGCAGTGGCTGAGTTGTATAGAGTGTAGGCAGAGGAGGAATGTAATTAAGTACAGTATATTAACTGTGTTACTCCACTTAAGGAGTGACTTAAGGACAGTTTTCATATATATATATATATATATATATGTACTTTACTTGAGTAGGTTTATTAGTGTATATATCCTATATACTATATCCTACAACAAATATCTCTACTTTCTACTTCACTACATTTGCGTTACAAATGTGATGATGAAGAAGTAATGTCACCACCTGCTGACTATTATACATAATTTGCCCTCCTTACATTAAGCGTTCAATCATGCAGGTGTGTGAAAACGGAGGTGGTTGCAGATAGCGATCAAAAGAGGTAGGTAGGTTTAGATAACATTTGATTTTGATTTGATTATTCTGATAGCAGCTCACAATTAGTAAAAAGCAACATTCACAAGAGTTTTCTTTCTAAATCCTACTTATCTACATGGCAATTCATACCAAATTCCTTGTGGTCAAAATACCTTTTTGTGTCTTCAAACAGACAGTGTGTCAATCACCAAAATTACAAAATTGGTTACACATATCTGTTCACTGCATACAATTTTAACTGTTAGCACCAATAACATTATAAATGCTAGTTTATCATCAGAACCATGGTGTGCATGACATGATGATTACATCATGAGAACAGAATAACTGACCTGGTGTAGGGAGTGCTACAGCATGTCCAACAACAGTGTCCATTAAGATTATATACCTGGACTGTTAAATGTACAATGTCTATAGTCCTTATACCAAAGAGGAGTCAACATAGAAAAATAACTTTTATTGTGGAGAAGAATGTTTTCCCAATTTTACAGTGTTTTTAACACTACCCAGCAACAACTGCTAGGAAGGAAACTGGGTAAATTGCAGGTGTGCCCCGACTGTCTCATGGGACACAGTACTTTGCTAGAAGACCACAGTGTAAGGCTGCAGACAGGGGTTTCTTTGAGCAAGAAGCCTCCGTGCTCCCACCCAGTTAACCTTCTACAGTGACTTTAGATACAACTTGCAGTCAACTTAGGTCAAACTGTTGTTTGATGTGTGGAGGAAAGACAACAGTAGGATTGTAGAACGTTGCCTAACCACTTTGTGGCATGTTATGGAAAGATCCATCTGAAGATGAATGTGGCAAAAGTCAAGCTCCAGTAAAAATAGAACACATCTTCTTACTGGAATACTCATTGTCATCCACCATATTCAAGAGCATTGCCATGTTCAGTAAAATCCAGTTTGCTCTTGGTTGTGTGTCTGTGTATGAAGGGCACTGCAAAACATTAAAATTTGGGCCTGTTCAGATGCAACAATCTACAGCATCACAATTGCAATATGCTACAGTATATCTGGTTATTTTAATGAGTTTTATCCAAACAATGTCAAAACAAGCAACTTTCACATTAAAATTCTATCTTAAAAGTTCTGCCTTAATCTGTGACTTCTATTTTCTGTCTCTATTTTCTGTCCACTTTCTTATTTAGACTATGTAAGCTCACTACATAAGGCCATGTCCACACGTAGCCGGGTATTTTTAAAAACGATTTTTTTCCTTCGTTTTCAAAATAATTCTGTCTACACGACCTACATTTTAAAAATACCTTTGTCTACATGAAAACGCAAAACGCCCTGTTAAGTGCCTGTTAGGAGCCCTCTTTATCAACAGGGGGCCATTGACATCATCGGCACATCGGCACAACAAGCCAAATTTTCTTTTCCCTTGTCCACACACCACCACTGAAAACAGAGTTTTGGAAAATCTTCACTTTGGACGGAGTTTTCAATGACCAAAACGGCGTTTGCGTGTGGATGAAAGGCGAAAACAGCAGAGAAAAATCTCCATTTTAAAAAATACCCGGCTACGTGTGGACATGGCCTACGTTCATTGCAGTTTTACCCATCTTGCAGCTGTTTTTTCCCCTTCATTTGACTTGAATGTTTCCTGTGTTCTTGATTACTCTTTTTTTATCAATCCCTGGTTTTGGTATTACATGACAGTGTTTTAACCTTTGCCTGCTTCAGATTTTTATCGTTTACTGTTAATAAAACATTTCTGTAAATCTTAAATTAACTTGTGAATCCAATTTCAAAAGCCTATTTACATGGATCCAGCAGAGACTTGGGGATTGCAGACAATCTGCAGTTGTTTCTCAAACTTAACTTAGGAGCTCATCCATGTTTCCTCCACCACATAGCAGTTAATCTAAGGCTGGGGACATGACCCCCCCCCCTCTCCTCCTCGAACTCTAGATTTTAACTCAGAAATCCTTGAGTAGTGTAAAGGGTGCCTTATGCAATACTATATATATTGTAGCGTTTTACCGCCGGAAAGGATGTTGGAGAGATGAGTGAGCTTAATTGCTGCCCAATGCAATAGCTGGGAGTACTTTATTTTGCACACAGCA
>JAOVVB010000050.1:251249-269912 GCA_028570985.1 Heterobranchus longifilis
GGGAACTGTATTGTTCACACAATCATTCACGAACACCAGGTTCACACTACATGAACTCCTGGAGTTATGGGAGTTATTGCCATATCCCATGTACAGTCCAAAAGATTTCCACATGCTTGAGCCATTAAAGGAGTTCCTGAGAGGCCAGCATTTATGATGTGAAGCAGGCAGTCCGATTATGGCTCAGGTGTAGTGCAAAAACTTCCTACCTTGATGGTGTCCAAGCACTAGTAAAAGTTTTTTAAATAGTGTAAAAGTTAGTGACTGGTTTTTACTTTTATAACTGTTCTGTTATACTGCACCATCAATCCCGGTTTGACTTGAACACCCATTGTACAATTGGTTTCATTTGAATGTAGCACTTTAATTCAGTTTTCAGATTAAGATAAATGAAAATTGTGTAATGAAAATATGGACAACTAAGAAACAGTGTGACGTGTGTTTTATATTTGTAGTAATCATGGGTTAGACTGCTCAAACCGGTGCTTATTTAAGCAGCTATGCTAAACAGACGTATTGTGTGCTAAAGAAGCTGGGCAGAGCTGCACCTGTTTATTCTCTGGAAGTATGTGTGTGTATATGAGAGAGAGAGAGTGTGTGTGTGTGTGTCTGTGAGTGAGTGAGCGTTTTCCCATCTTCCGGCATTGTACTTTTTTCTAATGAGCTGAGTGGAGTTCAGGAGGAAGCGGCGGTCCAGTAAACCTCAGCACACGTCGGTAAGTTCAATACTGTTTAAAAACATTGTGGTTATGAAATACAGCCTCATACGCATTAGTTAGTTAATTTTGTACAGGCTAACGTATTTTTTAATTATTATTATTTTCCATTGGTGGGAGCACAATTTACCTGTGCGTGTGTTTTCCTCTGGTTTCTTTAACATGTTCCGAATACATCGTACTAACGTTACGGTTTGTCTAAATACGAACGGATGAACTGAAAACGATTATGTACCATATGTACTTAAATATCTGCCTTCTTTCTGTGTTACCTGCTGTATTTTGTGGTGGCGTGTTTTAATCAACTGTGTTAACCTCCGGTCGGCTGGTTTAGTGCTTTTACAACTTAACCATTTCAACCGCAAAAGCTTTAAGATGCAGCAGACTTCCCGGTGGATTGTACACCACTGCTCAGCCTTTCTCACCTTTCCTTTAGTGTTTAAACAATGAGGAAACCCTTGGCGTTAATCGTGTTCTAGGATATCTGTTCGTCCCCCAAACCAGTTTCTATCCATTATTCTAACGGCTACTGGTGTATTTGTGTCGCTTCCTGGCGCTTTGGTTACTGAATCTCAAAACAGTGTATGATTAAGAGGCGCCGGTGATTATTAACCACAACAAGCGACATCATTAAATAAATGTTAACCAAAGAACTCCACCCGAAGTTGTGTCTTTACAGGGTGGGAACTCCGGGATGTTTGCTTTTCCTTCTCTCCTTACACTGCACTGCCTGCTATTTCTCTTCAGCAGTTATGTTCAAATAGATAGACATTTAATGGGGTGTTATTTTCAGACCTAGTGGAAGTTCGAGTCCGGTCCCATGCCAGGCCTGTGAGAACTTGCTGACTTTTAACCCATTTGACATTTATAACCACAGTATGTAAATGTCCTGTGAGTTTGCCAACCAAATGCACACTTTGTACATTTGTACAGCCAAATGCATGAAGTACTTATTTAAAAAAAAAATAAAAAAAAAACAACAACTCGCACTTCAAACAGAGACTGAAAACAGAATCACTCTATCAGTTCTTCTCCGTGTCCAAGTATCTGCCCTTTTCCCAAACATCATGGGCCTCTAATATTTGTATGATCACTGAGACGCACATGCGCACTCGGTCACACTGCTTGTGCAAAGTGGTGCATGTCATTTCTGTTGACGTTAGTGATATTTTGTTGACTTTAGGCATTAGTGTCGGAGCTTTTCCAACAAACCCGAAAATAGAAAAGAAAACGCTAAAAACCGAGTATAAGGCAAAGAATACTAACTAAACCTCGCCTCTCCAGCTTCCAGCGACAGGTGTGCTGACAGGTAAATTCTGTCTGTTTTTGTAACCTTCAGGCAATGTTTCCTGCCTTTTAAATTGGGAACATTTCGGGGGTGGGAAGGATCCTACATTTAAAATAATAATGGTTATGCTAATCATAATTCACACCATTGTAAAAAATGTTTACAAAATCTCCCTGGTTTCTTTTTTCTTTTATCTAAATTTGCTTTTAATCTGGAGCTAAAACATTAGGCTAAAGTTTAGTGCACCACCTGTAGGTTACATTATAATTAATACAATGGAAAACTGTTGGTCATATAAGGGTTAGATATTAATTAGATATTTGTTGGACCTATTTTTATTGCATAATGCATCTCTGAGCAACTTTCCATATTTATTCTCATTCTCTGGGACAAAAGATGGTGGAAAGTAACCACTAGCATGTTGCTTGAGCTTCTGATTTAACCCCCAGTAGGTTATACAGTATCAAGTGAAGTAGTCCATTATGTAAAGCCCAAGCTTTATTATAGTTCAGAAAACACAGCTCATTACACAAAGCCTGACTGTCATCTTCTACGTTAGTTAGTTCCATGTGTGTTTTATATCATCAGGATTACATCAGTGTAAACAAAGGAGATTAATCGATATCCCACAGAACAATTTTAAACAGCAACCCTTCTTTTGTTGCTGCAGCCAAATAGGTTAAATAAAGAAATAATCAAAAATGTCTGGTTCTTCACTGCAAGATTTTAATTGACAATTTTGGGGAATAGTGGAGGCTTTGAAAGTTTGTTATAAATGCACCTAGTTGTATATACAGGCTACCTATGGTTAAGTCAGTTAATTGTTCTGTGATTCTGCCTGTATGTCTGTCTTTTGCGTAACTTAATTAAACAGCCCCAGGTGTTGGTGCAATAACAGGAAGCTTAGGCAGGTTGATATGGTGCAAGCCATGGAGACCATCAACACGTCTTTCTTGACTGACTCAGAGAGGGAGCTTATTTTAGAGGTCCTGAATCGGGACAAAGAGCTGAGACGGTTAGAGGAACATCGGGTGAAGTGAGTGCTGAATTTTTAACTACATTTTCTCATGCATGAGGCTGATGTACTAAGGAATCTCAAGGTCTTACAAACTTGCATAAATGTGGAAAAGGTTTTTTTAGGTTAGTAAATTTTTAGTAAAAATGTTTTTACACACTTAAACCTTTTAGGTAATTCTCCTAAAGTAAATACAAAAAATGTGTCAAATATATAGAAATTACTTTTTAAATTGTGCTGAAGTGAATAATAGTAAATTAATAATATCAATATTACTAATGGTAAATTAAATGTTAATGTGCCCATAAAATTGGGGCAAAATATACAGTGGACAAAAAAAGCAAAAAGGTGGAAATGTGGAGAAATGGGCTGTCCACTAGAATTGGCCATTACTATGCATAATTCTTTGTGAATATTGTTTTGTAACTTAAATATTTTAAAAACCTTGTGATTCCTTTAACTTCAGCTGTAATTGTTTAGTGTGTTAGATTCTCAATGTTTCTGGGATTTCCAGAGTGTATATGTTTTATTTAAGTAAAATGTTTGTAATATTTTGTAAGTAAAACACCAACCATTCCGGTCCTGGGTGGAGAAATGTTTTTAGAAAGACATCAACTATAGTGTGACCTACTGTAACTCTTTAAATAAATTCTACTTTTGGTCTACAGGAGACTTAAAGCAGAGTTGTTAGACATCAGAAGAAAGGGAGCAAAGCGCAGCAGTGGCAAATACAATGAGAAAAGCTGTGGACGTTGTCAGGAGCCCTTAGGTCGTCTAGCTGCCAACTCCAGCCAGTGCCCAGTGTGCAAACACCAAGTGTGCCGAAACTGTCGCACTGCGCGAGCCAAAGGGTTCTGGCTGTGCAATGTGTGTGCCAAAGAGACGTGAGTATAAACACGTAATGCCTCTCTCTGATCTCAGAACCATGGAGGACTGGAAAATTACCTTATTTGTTTTAATGGAACAGGTTAATGGTTAATTTAAAAAAATACTTTTTTTTTGGTGTTCCTTTTTAGAGACCTAAAGAAGTGCACAGGCGACTGGTTCTATGACCAGAGGGTTAACCGTTTTTCCACAACTCCTGGACATGACATAGTGCGAGCCTCACTCAGGAAGCGGCCCCCACGTAAGTGCAGGAAACAGATAGCAGACAACTGAGTGTGCTTTAACTATTTTAGAGTTACTGTAGAGCTTGAAAAAGCGAATCGTAATATTTAATTTTGAGAAAAAGCAGGTTAGTAGATAGTAAGAAAACATGCATTTATTTAATGTTTTACACATAAACGTTAAATAAAAATGAGCAAAAGTCTAATAATTTTCCATTCTTAAATTGGCAATATGCCATCCCAGCAAAGAAGCGTGAAACTGCAGGGGAGGTGCTGTTGAACAGTCCAGAGTTAAACTCCAGCCAAACTTTACCAGTACCAAAGCCCAGACTGAAGGATCTTGCTGTGGGAAACGAAAGGTAAGTCTACAAGGTGAAAACATGTGCATGATTTTAATATATATAAGATGACATTATTAAATAGCAATGGTTTACGAAAAAGAAAGCTTCAGGACATATTCATAATTTAGTTAGTATTGTTTAAGTTTGCTGCAGGATGAAAACTGGCCAAAATAAACAAATGAAATTAACTCTGCAGTGATATCTGTTAATTTGAAATGTTGGTTCCCTATAGCATGGGAGTCCTATCACAAAACGGCTGGTATGGCTGCATGTATAATTTCAGCCAAAAACCAAACCTGTTTTTAATCATTTGAACTCTAGTCAAATAGCAGGTGTGGCTCCAGCTTGATCAAAAACATGCAGCCATGTTGGCTCATTGCAGGTTGGATATTGCACTACTGCTTCAGCACATTTGGACCCAATATAATATTTTATTTTATAATCAGTGTTTACAAAACCCACCCATACTCAAAATGTAATTGTGAATAAATTAACTAGTTAAACATAAACACAATACATATAGAAAAACCCCTGAAATATATATTGGCATGCTGAATACTATTTAATAAATGGGAATTTAGTAATTAAAAAATGTGAATCCTGCACATTTTTAAAGATATGTTCTCAAATTAATGTATTTCTGATGGAAACCACTTGTATTTTACAATTGTCAGCACCTTATTAATACTGAAGAAGGGAATGGTGATAACTGTGTCTGATACTGTGAAGGATATATTTTTAACAATCTTGGAACACAGCTCCATGCTCTATGCAAATTAAAAATCTATCCAAATACTGCAATGGCCTTTGGGCACTGGTTATGGGTTTGGCAGTGATTTCTGTAATGATTTGGATGAGTGTTTAAGCTCAATATCTTATTGCTTTCAGTATGCATTCTCTGAAATAAAGGTACAACTTTGTACTACTTAAGGTACAAACCATTATCACTGGGACAGTACATCTCAAGAGCACAGGATTGTACCTTAATATAGAAAAACTAATTTGTACCAATTATTTTTTTTACCATCAAGGATATTATTTGTACCATGGGCAACCAAAATGTACCTTTTTGTTTTATAAACTTGCTGGTACATTATTGTACCTTAATCAAAGGTACAAATCTTGTTCTTGAAGGTACCACTCCAGTGTCAAGCCCTTTTGTAGCTTAATGGTGTCTAATGTGTTCCTTTGAAAACTAAAGGTGTCATTTTCTTATTGAATAAGACATTCAATCAATTGATTCAGTTAAAAAAATGTTTGGTTGTCATAGATTACAGTAGAATATTCAGTGAAAAATACATCTTTCAGGTTTACAATAAACAAATATTTTTGTATCACTTCCATTAGCTAAAAAACTTTCACAAAATAGTCAAATATATAATGTACAATTTTCCATCTACAATATCTACAAACCTTTTCGCGAACTGTTCACAATACAGTTTAAACTTTTAAATTAATTTTTTACCACTTTTCACAAAATACCATTGCATTTACCCAATAAATACCTTTTGAGCAGAAATGAAATGAAAAGCATCAAAAATACTGTAACGAAATTTGACTGAATATAAACATAAATAATCACAAAATAATAAAATTATTGATATTACGCTGTCTTCTAGTTTGATAATTCTAATACACTTTTTACTGTCGAGTTATAATAATAAAATTACAGCCATTCTGTTTGTGGCCTGCTTCCTTCCCGCCGTTCTGACTGAAAATTCCTGCGGCTCCTTCGGCCAATCAGTAAAGGCCTGTGACTACTGCATCATCAAGAATCAATTTAACTGTGCAATTTTATATAATTTTATGTCCAATACCTGACTTGCAGACTAACAATTTAACAACCATCTGTCTATTTTGTGTTGAGAAGATTTTGAGTTCCACTCTTAATGGATAGAAAACTGATTTTATCACAGTAAATGGAAACAACACACTGAAATAAATGAGAGTATTTCTGATCAACCAGATGAAAGGTATTGGCTTGAGGAAATAACTGCCTGATAATTTGCCTTCAAAATTTTTTTAAACAATTACTGCTTCTAAACAAATGACACTTCAGTGGAACTGTGATTGGTAAATGAATATCTAGATAAGAATGTCTTAACACTCAGTGCAAAAACAAAACTGAGACTGATGAGCGAAGCAACACTGAGGACAACACAATGACTAAGACTCCAAAAATAGGTGCGGAAGATACATATTTCAAGTGCTCTTCATAATTGGGACAGTATGGAAAAGTGGCTAGAAATGAAGTTTGTTTGTTGCTTGATAGATTTATTGTAGGCTTGTACCTAGATCAAGATATTGTGTTTGGGCGAGCCATAGTGTTTGTGGTACAAACTAATGTACCTTAAATATTACCCAAAATATAGTGAAATGGTTTGGTCACAGCATTTGAGGATGCTTTTCATCCTCAGAACTTCGTATTAATTTATAATTAGTGGAGGAAATTGGAATTAATGTGGTGTTGGTCCCCACTTTCGTACACTGTGAAGTGTATTTTATAGCAAGGGTATTTGTAAGAATGAGCACTGATATTCGGCAAAAAGACTTGTGTTGAGTTCTTTCACATCAACATTAGTAAACTGTGTCTTTCGGGACCATTATTGGTGCAATTTGTGGCAACAGTTTGTGTTGGATATGATGTGACTTGATGACTTGTGGCATATAGTATGTAGAAAGACTGATCTGAGGGTGAATCTGAATTTCAACTTTAATTTCCTGAAGTTTAAATTAGATGTGTTAAACAACTTAGAACATTGTACAGACCGCCCAAATGGTTGGGTGAGCAAATTTAATATTGAAGTTGCATATCCCTTGCTTGTATCTTCATTAACATGCTGAAATCTCATTGCTCAACCGCTGAAATGCTGCTTAGTTGGGTTAAGGTTTGTTGATTGAAAACCTTCTAACTTCTTCCCCTGATAAAGTCCCTTCTGTTTCTGTCTCAGTTTTGGTCAAGTGAGCCCAATCCAGTAGCAGCCATAAAAGCTCATACCTCCACCATGCTTGACCAATGTGAGCTAACTGTGAATTGTAATACTTTTACGTTCTTCTCTGTGGAGGAGGGTGTTTTTTTTTGTTGTTGTTGTTGTTGTTGTTTTTTTTTAATTTACTGACTGTTGTTTGGGGGTTTTCTTTACAGCTTTCACAAGTTTTTCATTATTAGATTTGGTGCAACCTTTTTTTATTTCTTTCAGTAAGGTCCAAATTGTAGTACTGGTTATGCAAAATGCTTGTCTGGTGGTCTCTTTTCCCCCTCTCAGCTTTGGAATTGCTTGCTTTTCTCCCATAGGAAGCTCTTTGAACTTCAAGTTGGTTTATCCCTTTTAACACCAGATACTGTTGTCACAGAAACCCAGGACTCAAACCTTCATTAACTTCACTAACTTCATTATCAGGCTATTAACTGTTATTTTTTAACACTCAAAAATAAGGGTGTTCAAACAAAAATTCGGCATGTTCTAGGTTTAACACATTTAGATGTAGATATCAGAATATAATAGCTGCAGTCCTGATTTATCATCTTATGCTCATCTTTTGATCATAAACACAAATGTTTTCAGAAACATTAAAACACTTGCATGTATAATTTCAACTTTCTGAAATAAAGAATACATTTCAGCAGTGTTACTCTCAGCCAATCCAATGATCATCTGCAGCAGAGTGAGACAGACTTGGCAGAGAAGGTCAGCCTCAGCAGTAGCCGCGGTGAAACTGACACGATCTCCACTACTCCTTCAACACAGAGGTGCAGAGTTACTTAACTACTGAGCAAGAAAATTCTGTGTAATTGTTTTAACCACATTAAACAGAAATACTTTTGTCTTTAGGAACGAGGTGGTTAACACGTTGAGTGGGACTGAGTCAAGTGTGTCCCCTCCCAGTAAAACCCACAGTCCTTCGGCATCCTCTGTTGACACCGAAACTGTGAGTGGATAAATATACCTCACTTTTTCCATCTATTCAATTAGTACTCCTAAATGTCCACAGCACTGTGGTTCAGTCTTTTATTTCTGGTTTATTCACTCCTGTCCCCACAAAGTAGGGTTTGAATGGGATACCTGAAGGGGACGTTACTGTAACCGTCTAGACCTTGATATTACTGAAATGTATTTGTTTTCATCTTGTCTCTTTGTCTGCATAACTGCCAACATAGTCTGTTTTTTTTTTTTTTTTTTCAAGTCATCTTTAGTTCATCAAATTAATATTTGCCCGGAGTCCTTGAATGATGATGATGGCATTTTCAAGAAGAGTGTTAGAAGAGTGCACAAAATCTCAGGTAATGTTTTTGCATTTACAGCCTTAATTAGGGTTGCCTAACTTGGATCATTTGAATAAATGTAATCTTTTTTACAGTTACTTTCAGTTAAAAATTATAAAATATTATAAAAGTGCTGTAGCTTTATTAATAACCTCAAGAAAAGATATGTTTATATATATGATACTTAAACTGGCCAAAAACTGGTGGATTCTATTACTGGGCACTAGGATGCTTAGTTTCACAGAGAGCGCCTGATCATTTCATCTACAAGCATTCATGGATAAATAATAAAAAGTCCAAAAACACGACTTTCTTATATCCAGTTTATTAAAAAAAAAAAAAGTTTTAAGATGCATAGTAGAAAAAGCCAAAATGACTATAAGGGGAAATTTTTATAAAGAATTTAAGTCACTAAGTTACTGGTTATAAATCTGAATTCAAAGTGGATTTAAGTTGATCTGTTCACTCTTGTTTTTCTTCAAACATTTCAAAAAGGATCTATTTAGTTTATTGCTAAGAAGTTAAGAGCTGAAATGTTTAGGATGTACTGTTTTGTTTTGTTTTTTTTTCCCATAGATTTTAAGCCAGCCTCTGTGATGGACGTACGCAGTGACGGGAACGAGAATAATACAGCCTCCATGGGAGACAGAAGCAAGTCAGTTCCAGGTCTAAACATGGTGAGTTTTCTTTTCTGACTGGTTATATAGAATTGTAGGATACCTCAGAAATATTGCTTTGGCATGCAGTATTTCAGATGGCATAATTCTGCAGGATGAAGAGGAGGAGGAAGAGGATATTGATAACTTGGTCAGCATTCACAGAAAGACTGTTGGTGATGGCAGTACCAGTCTGCGTGGCTCAAGTGTAAAATGTCTTGTTAATTGAACAACTTTTATATTTTATAATTTTTATAATAAGCTTTATATTAGCACCAACTCTTTAACTTTAAGAATGTGTTTGCATTGTTGCAGAGCTCTCTTGGCAGTATGATGAGTGTGTACAGTGAAGCAGGAGATTATGATATTGTTGACGTCAGTGGAGACATTGTCTTCTCCCTCCAATATGATGAGAAAACACAGAGTCTCTCTGTTTTGATCAAAGAGTGCAGAGGGCTGTCTTATGGTGACACTGCCAAAAAAAAGTGCAACCCGTAAGTGTTTACTGCTAAAGGTTTCACACACTACCTCAAAGACACTGCCTGGCCAAAAAAAGTCACCACATAGATTTAACTAGAAAAGTATAATTATAAGAGCCTTCCTCTGAATAATGACTGCAGTGATTAGTACGGTTGAGCTTACAACAAGTTATTTAACCCTAATTGATGCGGTGAGTAGCTTCTCATTTTTTAAATAACCATGTCAGAAGACGTATCCTGTGGTCATGGAAAAATGCTACTGTTACAGAAGGGTCAAATTATTGTCCTGCATCAAGAAAAGAAAACAACTAAGGAAATTGCGGAAACTACTAAAATTGGGATAAGAACTGATTAAAACTTATTACTTACTGCCTTATTAAAACTTAGAAGGATAGCAATGAACCATCATCTTCATGGAGGAAATGTGGTCAGAAAAACATCCTAAATGAGTGTGAAAGGCGTACACACCTGGTGAGATCTAATTATTAAAAAAACAAAGGTGGAACTTATGGGAATGTTTAATAATGAAAGTAGAAGCATTTCACTATACGCACGCACACACACACCCATATACACACAATGCGAAGAGAACTCAAGAGGATTGGAAGTAAACAGGTGTGGATTAAAAAATCATCAATTTGCTAGGGAGCATAAATAATGGACTGTGGAGAATTTGGGAAAGATCATGTGGTCTGATGAGTCCAGAGTTACCCCTGTTCCAGAACGATTAGGGAATCATGATGAAAAGAGAGGCAGATGAAGTGATGCATCCACAATGTCTAGTGCCTTCTGTACAAGCCTGTGGGGTCAGTGTTATAATCTGGGGTTGCAGATCAGTTGGTCAGGTCTAGGTTAAGCAATGCGATGTTCCCAAAAGAGGTCAGCTGACTACCTGAATATACTGAATGACCAAGTTTTACTGTCAAAGGATTTCTTCCCTGATTGCACAGTCATATTCCAAGATGGCTCAAATTGTGCAAGAGTGGTTCAGGAAGCATGATACATCATTTTCACACATGGATTGGCACAACAGAGTGCAGACCTTAACCCTACTGAGAATCTTCGGGATGTGCTGGAGAAGGCTTTACGCAGTGGTCTGACAGTCCATAGTTACAAGACCTTCTACATTAAAGTGACTCTGGACTAAAATAAATGTTGTGGCATTGCATAAGCGGCCCAAAAAAATAATAGTGTGTGCACCCATTTTTATTTTTTAACCTTAACTGTTTACCTTAACAGTACAGGGTTCCCACTCTTTTATGTGAACTTTTGAATTCTGCAGAAGTTTAAAAAAGATGTGGTTTGTTTGTCACATCTAAGTTCAAATGTGAGACAGTGGCGAATCTGTAGAAAAGAGCAATTGTACATATGGTTAAAAGTAATTGTCTGAATGTCTGTTTTATAAACCGCACAGTGATGTTCAGCTGTTTTTTCCCCACTGCAGGTATGTCAAAAGCTACCTCCTCCCAGACAAGTCTCGTCAGAGCAAGAAGAAAACAGCTATCAAACGTAACACCATCAACCCCAGCTACAAAGAGACGTTAAAGGTAATGCTTTACTCGTATGTTGCAGTATTTTGGTACTTTCTAAGAAAATATTTTATCTTCTATCTTTGGCTTATCTTCTATCTCTCTGCAGCACTCAGTAACAAATACTGATTCTTACAATTGTGTTTTTTATCTAAATGCATACCATTTTATGCTAAGGATTTTAATTTTTTTATTTTTATGAATCTACACATTGTAAACCAGCCATTTTGGAAGGCCTGCCTCACCGTTAATTATTTAATTAATTCATTCATTTATCATCAGTAATTGCTTTATCCTATGGGTGTTGTGTCAGTGTAGATTATTTTCCTCTCTTTTTTTTCCTGTCCATTTTTTTTTCTAGTACCCCATCAGTCGCACACAGCTGATGTCTCGTACCCTTCAGCTCTCAGTTTGGCACTATGACCGTTTTGGGCACAATGCTTTCCTCGGGGAGGTAGAAATACCGCTGGACTCCCATGACATTGAATCCGGCCAAGAGGAGTGTATGACGCTCAGAGGAAAGGTAGTAGAATGTATGCAATGGTCTAATCCATTGCAGTTCACTCATGCTTTGTTAAATTAAATATTGTCCAGTATTACAAATTTTACATCTGATTCATCTTAGCAGTTTTAAATGGTAGTTATTTGTTCTTGATCTGTATGCAGACAGGCAACACATTGGCATGGTCAGCTTTTTCCCAGTATAAAGGAGAATTGGTGATTTCTTTAAAGTATGTCACAGAGATGAAGGCAGCTGGGGAAAAACCTCGAGGTAAGGGTACAGTTCTCCAATTCATTAAGTCAGTGATGGCAGTAGTACACATGTTGCTTCCTTTAGCCAAAGTGTCCTTCAAATAATCTGCCAAAAATATAATACAAAACACAAGCCTTTAGGCAAACCAGAGTGAAAAGGGAACACGGCCTCTTTGGGATGGTCAATTAATTAAAAATTAATCTTCAAAACCTCTAATCAATGTGATCTTGCCCATGTCAATTATTTCAGAGTTTTTATTTGCCCAATGTGTCCATGTACTGTCCCCTTAAATACATACTACCCCGTGTGTAGTCACATGACTCCACACCATCCAGTCTGCAACATGGAAGTAACATGGTGGAGAACTCTCATGAGAAATAATATCACAGCTGTGATAGTTGAGCATATTTACAGTACAAAGCTTATCAGTGAACTACAAGGGCAAAAAATTAATTTATGCCCTTGTGTCTTAAATGTCTTAAATGAATGTTGAATAGGAGTAGGGTCTTTTTTAAGGTTTAAGGTTTGGAGCTCTGCCATGTCAATGTGGGACCATTCACAGGAAACCTCTCAAACATGGCATGATAATAATGTCAGTGGCAATTAAGGATGTATTACACACACGTGTATCAAATTTATTCATACCCCTTGGACAAATCAATACTTTTACTTTTTTTTTTCATTTATAAAAGCTAATTTGGCGAAACTTTAATTGAATTTAATTTATATTAGTTGCTATGCACAACCACACATATGTTAGCTCAACTTAATTTGTATACCAACAGATATGGCCAGAGATTCTCTTTTGAGCCTGTTTAAAATTAATCATACCCTATTCCCAATCTTAGAAGAAATTCCTCCATTGAGAGAGTGCATCTGGTTTCACACTCCAGTGATTATAATCAATTTAAGGCAATTTTGAAAGAACTGGATGTCCTTGTATCAACTGTACAGAGTATCATCACGAAGTTCAAGATGTTCAACACTGTCAAAACTGGATAAGCATGGCAGGAAGCACAAAGTATCCTTTAGAGTCCTTAAAAAGATCTGCTGAGATGCAAACAACAACCCCTGTATCACCACCAAAGCTCTAATAGACTCCTTTAACCAAGCAGGAGAGACCGTTCAATGATTTCTGTATCAAGGTGGTCTCCATGGACATCGCCCCAGAAAGGCACCACACCTTACCCAGAGACACTGGGATGCGCGTCTGGCGCGAGGGGTCACCTAGATAGAGACCCGAACTTCTGGTCATCCAGCCTGGTCAGATGAGACTAAACTGGTGCTCTTTGCACATATGGATGTTGCGTATGTTAGGCATAAGAAAGGAGAAGATTTCAATCCTAAGAATAATATAACGGTCAGGCATGGCGGTGGTCACATCATGCTATGGGAACGCTTCTCTGCCAGTTGTACAGGTAACCTTGTTAAGATGGATGGTATCATGAAAAAGGAAGACTATGTCAAGATTCTTGAGGAAAACCTGGTGGCGTCAGCACACAAGCTCAACCTGCCAGAGGATAATGATCTGAAGCATATGGTGCGAGTGGTCAAGCAATGGTTCGCTGGCAATAAAATAAATGCTCTGAAATGGCTAAGTTCAGAGCCCTGACCTGAAACCTGTCTCCTAGAGAGGTGCTGTATTATGGCTGACCCTGAGCTCTGACCCCAGTTACGCTGAGATATGCAAAGAAAGAATTTTACTGTGCAGTAATGTATATGTGACAAATAAAGGCTTAACTTAACGTACAAACATCTGTGAAAGAATGGGTCGCACTCAGAGCTCAGTGAATTCCAGCGTGGTACCAGGATAGAATGCCACTGAAGAAATAAACACTTGAAATATATCATTTTGTGTGTAATGAATCTATTTTTCACTTTTTGAATTGAGTTACTAAAAAAAACTTTTTGAAAATATTGTAATTTATTGAGAAACACCTGTATATACATATATACTGTATATTTATGACATTGACATTTTGCCATTGGCCAGACAATCTTATCCAGAGATCCAGTTTCCATCATAGGATAGAAAAGTATAATTAAGGGGGCACAGATTTTAACACTGGTTATTAGGTTACTAACTACCACTTAGGCACTTAAGTGCCAGAAAACAGTCCAGACAAATTGACAACAGTGCAAATAGTGACAGTAAAAAGAATAGCATGAAAGTGACACTGAGTCTGTGTGTTGGCATAGACATAAAATAGTGAACAGATTCTGAAGCTTAACGATGTGAGCTAAAAAGTGAGATGCTTTAAGACTTTCCAAGTATATTATTTTTTATTCCATCTGTATATAATATGCAGAAATAATTTTATTTTTCTTTTAGGACGCAGTGAAAACATCTCAGAAGTATTGAGGGAGACACATTTTTACTTTTTTTTTTTTCTTCATCCACAGGCAAAAAGGCCAAAGTCGAGGTTGGTGGAGAGCTCCATGTTTTAATAAAGGAGGCGAGGAATCTTTGTGCAATGAAAGCAGGAGGCACATCCGATTCCTTTGTAAAAGGGTAATCAGATTAAATTTATTGATTCAAACATTTAATTTCATTTTATGCAGTTGCATTTTAAATTGGCTTGTAATGTTTTTCCACTGTCCTACTTTACAATGACATTGTGCAGATACCTGCTGCCGTCAGCAGGCAAGTCAACCAAGAAGAAGACGATAGTAGTGAAAAAGATGGTAAACCCACACTATGACCATACGTTTGTATACAAAGATGTGTGTCTGGAGCAGCTAAAGGGCATGTGTCTAGAGCTCACAGTGTGGGACCGAGAGGCCATGTCCAGCAATGATTTTCTGGGAGGAGTGCGTTTGAGCTCTGGGTCAGGTGTGTGTCTGGCTATGTCTAAACACAGCATGTGTTTTTATACAATTCCTTTATCATTCAGATTAAACAATTCTCAAAAGACCTTTGGAGAATAATTTATTCACAGATACATTACACATATTACTTTTACTTAGTAATTACTTTGTATTAAAGCATCATACTGAATCTTTTGTTATTGCTACAAAAGTATCTTTGCTGTAACTGTATGGTGGACTTTACGTTACACTGTCTGCATTACAGAGAAAATTATTTTATATAATGGCTTGAATTTGGTTTGTGTCTGCAGTGCGACTGAAGGAGGGGAAAAAGGAGTGGGTGGCTGACTCAACAGGAGAGGAAGTGTCTTTGTGGCAGAAGATGATGCAATTCCCGGATTCATGGGCAGAGGGCAGTCTCCCCCTGCGTTCTTCCATGGGCAAACGAATGTAAATGCTGACAATGTGCCAGGATTAGTAAGCAACACATGGGTTGGTATTGCAGATCTTCAAATAATAACAGTTTTCAAAATTATAAACAGTGCACACTAAAGACAAAGTGAGCGCCAAAGTTTTTACACAGACTGGTTGAACCTGAGAAATGGACTGCATTTTATGCTTATGGATGCAATTTTGTGGCATTTATTTTTTATTTCCTTTTTATGTAAAATCGTAATAATATAATAAATAATATAATTTTTATACAAAGAATGAAGCAAAAATGATGCATAAAATTCTTTAATGACATTCCTCCTGCATGAATTAAGTTGCAAGTTTCTAAAATTTGTTATACAAAGCTGTAATTACTTACTGCCTAATGACACAAAGCTCAGCTACTGTAGGCCCTGACTACAATGCACAGCTTTTAAAAACAGCTATATACAATTCACTTAATAAATATTATATAATTTTTGCACTATTGTTGTGTTAGCTGAGTTATGTACAACATACTTGGGTTTAAGAAATGCATTTATTATGTCTAAAAACTCTACTCATAAAGGACAGTATTTTTGGTACACAGCCACAACATAGACCTCTGTACCATTTATATGGCTCAGTCACAGAGGTCTCGGGTTAGCTGCAGTCTTTCTCGTTCCTCCTCTGTGAGAAGGTACTCCTCAATGTAATTGTAGAGTTCATCTGAGGTGGTGGGTTCAATGAAACGTTCCCGGTCCACACCAAGTTCATCAAGCAACACCATGTTGAAATATGATCGAGTGACCTGCAGTGCCTGCCTGTAATTAAGCCATACACAAAAGCATAACGGAGCTTCATTTCAATGCCACTGACTAGAAGGAAATGTGCACATTTTTTGTTTAATTAATAGTCATGGAGAAATAGTCAAGGAGAAAAACAGTGATACTAATATATGTTTTTTGCAACTAACCTGAGACCCTCTATGACCTCGGTATCGAGAATTTGTTCTTTAATCCGGCCCACTTCTTGAGGTGGATTTCCTATCAATTCAATCACTGTCACATGCCGAAGATCCAGACCACATCCAGCGCTCTAAGAGATTAAGAATTGACATGATTTCCAATAGGAATGTATTTGCATTTAAGATTTTTAAAGATTAAAGATTATTGGTGCCTTAGAAGTAAAAGACCTGCAGCATGATGTTCTGAAGCTTGTAGTACTGGTCAGTTACACTTGGCGTGGACACAATGAGGAGTCTCCTCTTCTCGTAGAACTGGTCAAGCAGGGCACCAGCAGACCTGATGTCAGTTTTGATCTGCATCACTAATAAAGTCACCATTTTTAGTAAATAATGCTTTACATTAAGTCAAGTGCTCTGAAACAAAATGAAGAAAATGAGGAAACTTTTCTTCAAAGTATATCCTGTTACTGTATACGTGGCATGGTATTAATGCCTCTATATTAAAATAAACATTACCATTAACTGGGAATTGGCAAAAACACATACAGAACCAGTCAAAAGTTTTTTAAGACACAATGGTCAGCTGTTCTTGAAAAGTTCTTGCAAGAACAGTATTGTCGAATGCATTTGCAAAACCCATCATGCACCATGATGAAGACCATCATGAAGGCTCTCATGAAGACCATCCCGGGAAAACAAGACCAAAATTTAGCTTTGCTGCAGAGGAGAAGTTCATGTAGATTTAACAGCCTCAAACAATTTACAGAACCTCTGATTAGAGGCGTTATGAAGGCTTAAGTAAGAGCGTAAGTCACATCACAGACACAACTTAATATCAACTGTTCGAAGGAGGTTATTGCATATTTTAAAGTCATTCAGCATTGTTTTACAATGTAGAAAGAAATAAAAATGAGGAAAGATTGTGGAAATAGAAAGTGTGTCCAAACTTTTGACTGGTAGTGTAATGTAATAAAAAAGCACCTTTCTCTGTTTTTTCCCTGGTAATTTAATCACTGGTTAATCACTTACACATGCACTCCGGGGCTTCATCTGACCAGCTACGGTTAAACAAGCAGACCCGGGTGGAGATGCCACTCCTCTCATAACCAGCATCACAATGATAGTCGCAAGTAGCTCCATAATTATTTCCGTCAGATGTGCACCTCAAGTATCCATTTAAAGGGGCCTTCAATATGGGACATCTCCTGACTGGGAAGGATGAAACAATAGCACAAAGCTAATATGTTAAAGAGTTTACAGAGACCATTTAAGAGAATATTGGTTTTTGAAATGTGTCTGGTTGTCAGTTCTGCAATAATACCCTCAACCTGGACTGTAAACTTGCAGGTGGCCATGTTCCGGGCCTGGTCATAGACTTTGTAGCGAATTACATACTGCCCCTCACTAAATTCCGAACCTGATTCTGGTCCATTTCGTAAAATCCTGGAAAAGAAAGTAAAGCTTTAGGTTTAATGGTAAAAGTTTCAATTTAGGGAAGAAAGTATGCCATACATACTGCAGTGTTCGGTCAGCTGTGTCTGTGGATGTGGGACGTTCCCAGGACACTGTGGCAGTAAGTTTTCCCGGTTCTGCTACCTTAACTCTGGATAAAGGACATTTCAGTTTGGGGGGATCATGATCTGAAATAATTGAAGTTTGTTGCCACATTAACAACACTTTATTAAACTGAAGAAAATTTTAAAAAATATAAAAACATGCCCGTATTTCCTTGATGATTTTTGAGCATGCCTTAGGCGATAGGTAAAATATAATAATTTCTTTTTGACATTAATATGCAACACCAACTGCTTTTTAACCAAGTCATTTATTTACATACGTCATACTGTACTCCTGCATTATATAAGGATAATGTCCAATTTCCTGTTTACAATGAATTGATTGATTTTAACACCCAAATTACTTATTCATATCTTAATTACTAACTGTTATCTATATTGTTATAATCACAACTCCTTTATACACACTTTAATGAAGGTTTTTCTTATTTAGTAACTGAACAGCATAAGCGTAAAACTATCAATGTGTACCAGCACAAGTAGGTTCTGCACCACTCCAGCGCCCCTCTTCCTGGCAAACACGATATCGGTCCCCTTCAATCTGGTAGCCTTGAAAGCACGAATAGTCACACCTGGAGTAAACCAGAAAGCTCTTGCTACAGATGTATGTACCATGCTGGATGTGAGGAAGCACATGGCAGCGTACCACTGAAAGGATTAGACAAAAACATTATTATTATTATTATTATTATTATTATAACCGCAACATCAGCAGACAACTTTACTAAATTAATTTTTACAAAAAAATTAAA
>JAOVVB010000050.1:275553-300506 GCA_028570985.1 Heterobranchus longifilis
AAAACTCACAGCTATGTTCAATAGTAAAAGTTAAAGGATTTTCACACACACACACACACTGAAAACGCTTAGGATAAGGACTAAAGATTTGTGTGGTCAAAAGAAAACTACTAGCTATAAAATGATAGAGCTTAAATTTTTTATGAAGCATTAAGATTTGGAACTTAGACTTGGAATTTAGACCTACCGTATTCCAGTGCGATGGGTACATAAAAGTAAGGGGGGAAGTGCATGAAGCGAGGCACCCATCATGCATGGTGGCCCCTGTACAAGCCTCTGGAGGCATTGTTATGATCTGGGGTTGATTTAGTTGGTCAGGTCTAGGCTTAGCACTGTCACATGGCAATAAAATCAGTCAGCTGATGGACATCAATGGAGTTTTTCTTCCCTGATGACATGGACATATTCAAGGATGACAATGGCAAGATAAATGGGGCACAAATTATGAAAGAGTACATGAATTGTACATCAATGAGACCTGACACTAACCGCTTTGTAAGTCTTTAGGATGTGCTAGGGAAAGCTTTATAAGGTTTTTCAGATTTCCTGTGATGAATACAATATCTTTTCTGCAACTCTGGATAGAAATAAATGTTGTGACATTGAATAAGTTTGTGGACACAATACCATGACAAATGTGTGCCATATTCTGTACAGTAGTAATTTAAATATCTTTATATTTGTCTGGACTAAAAATCATAGTTACATATGTTATCATTCATCATCCAACATTCATCATTCATTATTTATTATTAATTAATTATTTGTCAATAATTCTATTAGTGTATATTGTTACTGGCTGTGGACATTATTCCTGGCACTATTATACCTGGCACCACTATCCCTGGCAGATTTGCTTTAAGTTTTCATATTGGCTGGATGTTTTTTGACTGCAATTTTCAAACAACATTACATATTTTTAACAGGATTCAAATCTTGGACATTTACCTTTTTTGGGTAGTATTTAGATAAATTTTGCCAACATCCACTTTTACGGCATGTATTAAATGGAATTAGGGGCCTTAGTGGAGCAGGTTTAACAGCTTTGTGGTGTGGTGTCAGTGCAGCCATCTTCAGATTAACAACAGCAAGATTTCCATAAGAAGAAATTTGCACCAATCGTAGAAATGTATAAAGCTTTTGTTAAGGGGTATGAAGTGAGCATAGGCTACAACAACTAGCACCGGATTTCAACCCGACTAAATACCTAAGGGAGATTTTGTATTTGCATGTTAGATAGTGTTATCCATCGGCAACAACAAAATAATTCTGACTTAGTCTG
Source organism: Heterobranchus longifilis (assembly GCA_028570985.1). Lineage (NCBI taxonomy): Eukaryota > Metazoa > Chordata > Actinopteri > Siluriformes > Clariidae > Heterobranchus > Heterobranchus longifilis. The sequence continues at coordinate 276,836 of JAOVVB010000050.1, forward strand.
AATGATTATTTATTACCCCCCCCCAACAGCCACACACACAAAAGTCACATTTAATTATTATTTCATATTAAAAGTTAACAGATAGCAAAATTTGTCATTAATTATGTCTAGGTATTAATATTAATTTAAAGTTTTAAATATTTTTGGTTTAAATAGAAAACAATTCTATTCCAATTAAAGAATGAATAACATTTAAACCTTGACATTGGTTATAAATAGAATAATAGAAAAATAAATAAATATATTTATTTAAATAAATCAAAACAATACATTTTAGAACAAATGTGTGTCCTGTTTAGCTCAGGGAAGAGACAGTCTCAATATGGTGAAACCACACTGTGACCATACCTAACTGTTATCTTTCTTTCTCTTCTCTCTCTTTCTCTGTTCCTACCCCTGTCTCTTGCTGTCGAGTTACACTTTTCGCTTCTAAGCTGCCAGTGATCCAGACCCCTCTGCCTTCTGGACCTGCCTGACTTATCCTAGTGCCCCCTTCTGGTTGGAGATCTTCATCGCATGGAGGCCTCATGCGAGCTGCTTGGGATGCATGCAGTGACTGGGGATGGTTCCATTTTACCATGAAGACAGTCCTGGCCTCGGCTGATGGAGACAGCTGTTCTTTGAGAACTTGTGACTGCAGTCGCTCAATAGTTCAGGACTAGAATTTCCTTTCCTACAGTTTTGTTCATGAGCCTCCAATAACGAACTGGACTCCATATTCATTTCAACACATCTTCTGTTCAGGGACAATCTGGTCATTTCGATTCAGACATATTTTCTCACACATTTCATACTAATTTCCATAATGTTCTTTTGATTCTGTAAAGATTGCTTTGTGATAATGGCCATTGTTAAAAGAGCTATACAAATAAAATTTAATTGAAAATATGCCAATCTTAATAATGCTAGCCACATGTACCAACTTATGAATCAGTTTTCCCCTTTTTCCCCAGATTGCCCCATTTTTATCTGCCTTGACATGGGATTATAATGAACCACAGAGGAAGAGAACATTTTCCTGAGGCATTTTTGTTTCCAAAAACAAAAGGACAAGTTAAGGTCTGCTCCAGCATGACTCTTTTCTGCATGCATTAAAGCCACCCCCTCAGTTGCATTCTTCAACATATTATCACATGATTATTTTAGCAATAAATCCAGAGGCTCCAGGTAAACAGATGGTCTTCCCTTAGAAGGGCCTGCCATCTCATTGCTTGCCCAAGTGCTCATGGGCACATGACTGATGAAGTATGTCAGCCAAGGCAGCACATATACCACTTCATGCTTACTTCCAGGTCCTTGATCTCCCTCTAATTCACTAAATGACAGCCAGTTGCCCAAAATTAATGAGTGGAAAGATGGGGCCCACTTGACTCGTAAGAAGCACTATGGGATATGTGTGCACACCCACATGAACCAAACTTTGGTGTATCAAGGTCTGACCTCTGCCTGAATCCACCAACCTCCTGAGTGTTAGCACCGGTGTGGCAAATGTCTCCTATCAGCTGGAGAAACTCAGCATTCTTTTAAACATGAACTACATTTTTATCAGCATTTTTGAGAGAAAAAAAGAAAAGAAAAACAGACACTTGGCTGCTTTTGATTGACTCATTTTGTCTGATGCTTCTCTCAAACAGAGGGAGAGAGAGAGAGATAGACTGTTAAGCTTGGATCACTAGAACTAAGAAAGATAAACAAACAGCCTAAACAAATGAGCCTAAAAATAAGTTGTTATGCTAATTGTCCAGTCCACCGTACTCCAACTGTACTCTCCTGTGAAACAACACTCTCACCTGCCACAATAACCGGAATGCTGTGGTAAATGAAAGAGATGACAATTTATGGCAATGTAAAATTTAAGATTTAAGAATTAAAAATGTAAGGAAGATTTATGTATAAATGTACACTGACTTTTTTAATCTTGCTTTCACAGCTTTTGCGGCTTATCTCCATATTTCTTTGAGAATTCTAGCCTTCTGATTCTTACGGCTAATCAGAGCTTTGCATCTACAGTACTTCAAATTTGAAATGGTCAGTGTTCTTAATGTTTTAGTCTCTCATAATGTTTTAATCATGAACAGCTGTTATTTTCCTTGGCCAAACTGTTCTAACTGTCTGGTTGTTAGTACACAATTGTTTTGTTATTTTTTTCCTCCCAGATAAGACGAAATTGGATCGGCTATTCTCAGAACTTGTGCAATAACTCTGATCAACATTACCTCTTTTTTCCAGCTTTAAATGTCCTGCTTTTCTCTCAAATACAGTCAACTCACTGGTCTTTGTGTTAATTTATACTTTTTAACAACAAATGCACTTTTCCCAGGCAGAACCCAGGGTTTAAATCAAGAATGACTATTTAAAGCTATTAAACATTTAAACAATTAATCTAACCGGCCAAATCTGTGCAACAAGAAACATCTGTGAGTCACATCTTCATATATTTTTGATTCTTTGGGAAATAGGTGGGTTCCAAAAAAATGTGCCATGTTGATGGCATGCATAGAGCATAGTGTGTTTCTGACACAGGTTATTTGCATTTAGTGACACTCACAAAACTCCATAAAAGCCACAGTGCACAGACGGCTGTTAAATTACAAAATACTGTCCAAAGAAAAAACGAAAAGAGCGAAAAGCAGAAGTTATTTTGACTCACTTCTCTGCCAATAAAATCTAGCAGTATAACAACACCTGAAAACTCTGTAAAAAAAAACAACCCTAGTAACAGATTACAGAAAAGCCTAAAGAGATGTGCATTAAGTGAGGTGACAAGAAAAACCTATGACATGAAAACAAAGGAGAAAAAGGTCTACAAATTTTCCAGCCAATAATGGACAACAAACTTGAACGTTTTTATCTGCTCAGTGTCTCAACTGATGTGCTGATTTATAAGCCAGCTTGCATTCTCTTAAAAGTTCATACCACACTATAAACTTTTTCACGTAACCTTATCTACGTACCGTGTATCTTCCATCAGCCAAAGTACTGGTTTATGGATTACACCTACTGTATACTCAGAGCACCATGTTCAGGACAGCATTTGTTATAACTTAATGACTGGTTTTGTTTGTCTCAATTTATGTTTTTTTTATAGGATCATGTTTTTTTTCAGATATCTTTAAAAAGTGTTTAATTAACAGCAATATTATAAAACAATTTGGTTTCTTGATCTCATTCTTAGTTCCTGACCTGATAACTAGCATGAAGATGTGATTTTTTGATAGAGACTGCAATCACTGATGCAAGTTGCTCTGGATGAGACCAGATAGACATAATAAAAATAAGCACTTTAAACTTCACAGTATAAAGCATAGGTAAGAGTGAAGCAAAAAATGTCTTGTCCAAAATGCATGTGATTTATATTTAAACAAATTTGTTGGTATCCAGATTAGAAAAATGGTTTGACATACTGTATCTTTCTGATTAAATTAAAAGTCACCATATTGAACAATGGGTCAAAATTTGAGCCAGTTAATGTGCAGAAGACACTGCCGGTCAAACAGTAAGCCTGCCTGAGCAGTAAGCATAAACAAGTCCCTACTTCTTGACAATAAAATGCACACTGAGAGCTATTACCTCAAGTGTAATTTAAAATTAAGCATCAACCACAATTTCAAAGTGGTGAGTACAGCATTAATAATTAATACATGAAATGCTTAACTGTAGTCATGCAATTTGCACAAATATTGATTTTACCATTGTACCAAACTGAATTCAGACCTGAGTCATGACAGACTGAGCTACTATTTGCTAGACAGTGGACATTGTAATTACAGTGGACCTTGGATTGCAAGTACCTTAATCTGCGAACGTTTTGCAAGACGAGCAAAATTTTAACTTAATAAATAAGCGTGGGTGTGATATACAAGTAGTACGCATGCGCTTTGTCTGCCGAGGGTCACGTGATCACAACTGAGCCAATGATTCTTCTCTCTCGCGCACTATGGGGTTATGGGTAATCGTCTCCCATGCTCAGTCTCAGTGCAAGTGCATCACTTGTATACTCAATATCCAAGCGCGTGTGTACTGTTTATTATAATATTGTGACCACATGTGTGTCATGTGAATCATTAGAGTTTCCATTTTTTCTTCTGGGGAATAATAGGAATCACCAAGGACCACCCTCTGTGCCAGTTTGATTTGTATTGTGAAATTTTAAGTATCAAGATTTTATGAAGATCCCAGTTCGATTTGGGTTTGTGTTTTGGGAGTGTTTTTTTCTTTTGATTTTGTTATGATTAGAAAAAAAATTGGCAAATAAGTTTCCTCCTACTACACAGAAGTAGTGTGGTAGTGTGAATAGTTTAGAGCGCACCACCTGTAAAATTATAGAAGACAGAAACATTTTTGCACCTCAAACATATATAAATAAAAAATTAGTTTAAAGAAAATGATTTTGGAGTAAGTGTAATGATACATGAACTGCCACACAAAAGAATGACAATACAAAACTGAATAAATCCCCCCCCCCTATATTGCACTATAGCTAGTGCAATATACAAATTGAGAAGATACTGATAAACAGTACACAACATTTACACTCAACACAGCATAGGATGACAGAGTTTGTTCTCCATGATTTCATCTCACTGACCTGCAAGTTACTCATCGGCATGAAAAACACTCTTTTACGTGCTTCTCATTCTGTTGGTAAAGCTTTTTAAGCCGCTTAGGATTTGTTAAAACATTTTATGTAAAAACAAGACCTTGATATTCATTACAGTACATTATCATATACATTTCCACGTGTTGGAAAGTGTGTGCATTTTCATGATACTGTACATTAACTATTATCTAAAACTTACTCAACAGCCATGGCCTTAAAATTATTAATAAAGAGCTACTCCTACATCATTTGGCTGAAGAATCTAGGCATAGTTGTCCTGGAATATTTTGAAAACTACCAAAATTCATTTTTAAAAAAACTGTCATTCTTAACATTCAGGTCGTCAGCTGACTTAATTTTATTGCCACATAATGTTGTTGAGTGTAGGCTTGACCAATTGAAGCAATTCCAGATCATAACACTGTCTCCATTGTCTTCCCTTCTTATACCGACATGCCATCGCTCTTCAATAGGGTCAATCTGGATTCATCAGACCACATTAACTATTTCCATTCCCCTAAAGTCCAATCTTTATGCTCCGTAGCAAATTAAAACCTTTTTTTCTGACTGGCCTTACTAACAAGCAATTTTTATAGCCACACAGCTATCCAGTTCAGTTTGAGTTATCACATTGTGAGTGCTTTTACTATAACACATAAAAACTATTATTTCTATTGATAATTCTTTGTAATGCAAGTTTGCCAAGCACTTAAGTTATCTCAAATCATCTCAAGTCATTCATGATCTTTGTCCAACCATAATTGTATATTTAAAGTTGTTGGTTCAACACTATCCATGTGTTGGACAGTTCTTTACCCAATTCCAGTCATCTCAGCAATGCCATTTGTTGTTTTCTTTGCTTGATGTAGGGCAATAAGTCTACCCTTTGGGAACACATTTTCCAGTAACTGCTACCAATACCTGTGAATGAGTGGTCAACTCACTGTCGCCCCTCACGCTGCTCCAGTGTTTATATTCAGCAGATATAGTATTACCTCACAGTATGACATAAAAGGTGATGATGACTTCATTTAATGTAATGTTACACAGTGAGGGACGCCCGCCCACCAAAGGGCAGGCCAAACAGAATTAGTGATACACACACATAAACATAAACAGTAGACACAGTCACAGTATGACATAACAGTGTGATATACTGTTTACAGTATATGAATCACAGCATGGTGGCTTAGTGGATAGTACTGCGGTCTTGTACCTCCAGGGTCGGGGTTCATTTCCCGCCTCGGGTCTGCATGCATGAAGTTTGCATGGAGCACTGTGCCTGATGGGTTTCCTCCTGGTACTCCAGTTTCCTTCCACAGTCCAAAGACATGCAGGTTAGTCTGATGGTGTTCCCAAATTACCTGTACTGTGTGCATGACAATTGGGCATCAAACTAGCATCCCAACCCCTCAAGTAACTGCCACAGAAATTACGGATATTTCTTCAGGGTGTGGAGTATCTGTCGCCCAATGTGCTGGATGCATAATATACTGTTTCCAGCTGAAACTTATAAATCACTGCGGCAATTATGCAATTTAAGGCTCTTAACTATTTGCTTGTTTTAATCCAAACTGTGACTTTGTTTCAGCCACCAGTGTATTTGTTGCATAGTTTGTAGAATTAGTTGGTCTGTGAATATTTTTACATTTTTTATTTTAAAAATAAGTCAGTCAAAAATGTATATATTAAAAAAATATTCTCAAATTCACATTTTTATACACAACACAGTGCATAGCTGACGTTTGAGAATGCCACAGCAGTCATAAATAAATAAAGCATCAGTAAAGCGCTTTCACTCAGAGTGTGTGCAGACTGAGAGAGACACACGAGATTTGAACCCGTTTATTAAGGGGAGAGTTTTTATTATTATTTTTTCCCCAAAAAAAAGCCGCGTGATGTGTTTATTGCTGTGCCTTTATGTCCTCCATAACATAAATCTGCAAAGTGTAAAGCGAGTCCTGGCCAACAAACTTCAGTGTCAAAGTTCAGAGTTAAAATATAGAGAAAAGTAGTGTGTGTTCTTTACTTCATCACTTTTTGCGATCCTTCGGAAATCCCTGCACCCTCTCCATCCCGGAGGTAGAGCCTCAGCTGCTCCTACGACATTTCCTTCCACTCACAGTGACAAAAAAAACTTTTCCAGAGGGAACAATCCCAGTTTTCCTCCCCCTCTGTACATCACACAAGCCAAATCGGCAAAGCGGCGAGACGTAAACGCAGAAATGTCTCCTCCGTCTAGAAGACTGCAGACCAAACCTGTTATAACATGTCTGAAGACCTTTCTTATTTCTTACAGCCTGATATTTTGGGTAAGTTGTTTCTTTGTATGGCGGACAACTTGTACGCTGAATCCGAGTTAGCTAGCCTGTTTAGCTTAGCTTAGCTCCGGTGAGTAGCACACAAAGCGCCTGCACGCTCACTGCGATGGATTGAACAGCTGTTTGACCAGTTGTGTTTACTAAACTAGTTTTTTCTTTTTCCTGAGCAGCCAAAATTGAGTGTACCTGCAGTGTGTTTGTTTCTTTCGGCTTAATAAATTGTAGGTTAGGACATGACGGAAAGCTTGCATTTAAATGGTTGCTCTTAAATAGCTAGCTACAGGAGTACAGAGTAGTTTTAAGTTCCCATTTCATTTTGTGAAGTAAGTAACCAACAGGTAGTGTTTAATCGTCTGAACTCGATACGACTGCGCATTAAAACGCACAAACAACATGGAGAGATTGCAAGGATGAAATGAAACCAGTGAGAAAACAGACGTCCTTTTTATGCTCTAAAACTTGTCAGCACTAGTCAGTAGCTTTACCTCATATCAGATTGTTTTTTTGTTTTAGGGATATCTACAAAGGTACTATAACGTTTTGAAAACCACCTGAAATTATTTTATAGATATTAAACGTGGCGTTAAAGAGTTCAGAGTCCACTGCTATAGTATTTATTACTCTTAGTAATCTCTCCTAAACAGATGGCCTGGTGACTGCAGAGACTCAGATACACATACAGCGAGATGTGTTATAAGGGCTTGGTTTTCTTTGACATCAAACATGACAAAGTAAAACTCACTAGTGCATTGAAGCAAGTGCGTCACTGAACAGGCAGAAACAATCAACAAATTTTAAAAAGTAAATCACATACTTTTTTTTGTCTCTGTTTCCACACTGTGATCGCATACACAGACCCTAATTTTCCAATCATATTCAGGAATAACAGCCCAATAGAAATAAATGCATCATCATGTAAAGACCTTAGTCGGAACAGACTGACCTGATCTAGCCCAATTGCAATGATTTTTTAATCAGAATGAGGGGGATGGGGTAAACCTTTGATAATCAGTTCCGTAAGTAAATATTTGTCATGTAAACGCTTGCGGTGATTGGTTTTCTCTTCTTGCAATAGGTCTATTCTTTCTGTGCATGGTTACCCTATGTGTGGGTAACATTAGCTGACAGAAATTGGAATTTTTCTTCCATTCCTGATCCTTGAAAGTCTGTGAGAACAACTTCCTCCAACCTGTGTTTGCTTTTATAAACTGGATCTCTGACAGAGGAAATGGGCACTGATTGGCACACATTTCATATGTAGTAAAGCCTCTAACTAGAGACTGAATTCATTTAACCAATCATAACACGGAAGTTGGAGAAAAATACTACTTCTCCTTATTTATATTCCCAGCAGATTAAATGCTTAACAGTGGGCAGAACCACTTTGGGCATGTATTTAAAAATATATATATATATATTCTGATTGAATCCTTTATGCAGGTTGGAATCTCAAATCGGAATTATTTCAGATTTAAGAATTATTGTTCACAATGTTTTTGTCTCTGTCCCCAGTTCACAGGGGTGATCCTTTTAGCAGTTGGGGTTTGGGGGAAGGTTAGCCTGGAGTCCTATCTCTTGCTAGCCTCAGATGTGAGCACCAATGCACCATATGTCCTAATTGGCACTGGTGCAATCATCGTCATCTTTGGCCTGTTCGGTTGCTTCGCCACCTGCCGTGGTAGTCCATGGATGCTGAAACTGGTCAGTTTTAAAATTCTGTAGGAAATGACAGAAATGTTTTAAACATGAGTAATAAAATAAATAAATAAATAAATAAAAGATAAATTTCATAATGATATTGTTTTGTTAAAGTTAAAATTATTTTTAGTAGATGCTACTGTGTTTGTTTATTTGGTTTACTATTAGGGTATAGATTGGTGCTTTTTGATATATTTTGGTCTGTGTGCTTCTATTTTGCAGTATGCTATGTTCCTTATTCTGGTGTTCTTGGCTGAACTTGTATCAGGCATTTCTGGCTTTGTTTTCAGACATGAGGTGATTTTTATTTTGTTGGCTTAATAAATGCTCCTGACCTGTGATGTAAAATGCATAATATATTAATGGTATTTTTCCCTGTAGATCAAAGCAGTCCTTAAAGATGTATACTGGAATGCTGAAAAAAATTACAATACCACAGATCGCAAACATGAAGCAGTGGATTCCATGCAGAGTTCTGTAAGCATTTTTGTGTAAACCTCTCAACCAATAAGCACAACATCTTACAATAACACTATAATTATGTGTCTAGAGTTTAAATTTAAATGTTCGAACACTAAAGGTAGAGACATTAACTTTGGCACAATATTATTCTATACCATTTGTAATATCTCTCATCTATTCTTTTCTTACTGAAATATGTAATCATGCCAGTAATGGTTTATTCCTTTTATATATAGCTGAAGTGCTGTGGTGTGTACAACTACACTAGCTGGGTACAGACTGAGTACTTCAAGCAAGGTGGCATACCAAAAAGCTGCTGCATGCCACTCCCTAATTGTACCACTGAAAATCTCAAAGACGTTCACTTGGCTCAAACAGTGGTATACCAGCAGGTGAGATTACAGCCTCTTGTCAGTAAACATGGACCAAATGTGTTATTTCTAAGAAGGAAATTAGAAAATAAATTGGTAATTAGGAGTAGAAAAATGTTTATGTTGCATTTCCAGGGCTGCTTCTCCCTTGTGACAACTGTAATGGAGTCTAATTTGGGAATCATTGCTGGGATATCTTTTGGTATAGCTTTCTTCCAGGTAAGAGGAATTATTTTTTAATTTTTATTTTTTTTATGTTCTATAGAACATAAAAAAAAAATAGAATATATTTATATTCTATTATGTTTTATGCACACCCACAAGTCTTTGGAGACAATTCTTTAATTATAAAAGATAAAAAGGAGAGCTTTCTGGTTCCTCCAAGGTTCCTAATAAGTTTAATATTGTTTAAATGAATTGCTATTGTATTGAATTTACTTGTATTTAAGATTTGCTGTCACTGCAACATTTTCATAAGGTACTTTTAACACAGAAATCATGCTACAAAGCTGCAAACATCCTGTCTTCACTTGTGTTAGGTAATTTACATTGAGCCGACCAGTCTGACCTTAAGCCACCTACCTCCGTTTGTGAATTTATGGAGCATGCTGGCATTTCAGATTCAGAAAAAGCAGGACATTTAACACAGCAGTGTCAGCATCTAGTGTAATGTGCATTGGAAATACCATGCATACCACTGCTTTCAAAATCATGATGGGTTAACTGAGTACTGATGTGCTTTTCACAACAGTCAAATTATTGGACTCGATTAACAAAAACAACTAAGGAAATTGCTGAAGTGATTGCCGCATTATTAAACCTGAATTGCTAGTGTTAAACCATCAATTCTGTGGAAGAAGTGTGTCTTTCGTGGCGGGGGCGCGGGTGTAAGGGGGAGGTTGTCTGCATGAACGACTCGGAGATCACTTGAATGTTTGGTGAAGTTGCATGGCAAAAACTGTCAGGTCGAGATCACAGCTTTGTTTAATAGTGAAAGTAGAACATCTTCACATGCACAATGCAGTGAGACCTCTCAGGACTGGGACTGAACCACTGGGTGGCCCAAAAAACATTTGTTAATGAGGGCTAAACTAAGAAAATAAGTCTTAAAGAAAGGGAGCATAAAGAATTGTCTTAACACCACTCGGAATGAATAATTTTTATTTTACCAGGCCGTGATTGACAATAGAATTATAAAATTCATTTCAGGCAGCAAAAACAAGCTCAGCTCCAGTTTTCAAACACTCTTGGGTTCATATATTCCCCCATGACAGGCAGAAAAAAGGACCTCTTATTCTAATTGGTTAATACAGACAGTGTGTTGTGAATGTGAGAGAGTCGGAGTGTGTTCCTGATTACACATATGTTTTGATTTGCTTTTACATCATACCAGTGAGATTACTATTCATAGATTTAGTGAAACAAGATGTGTCTTGATATGTTTTAACTTTCATCACAGCTTATCGGTGTGTTCCTGGCATGCTGCTTATCACGCTACATCACCAACAACCAGTATGAAATGGTCTAGGCATTTCAGGTAATGCAGATTAATTGTTCTCCACATTGCAAAATTCTTTAATTTAAATGATAATTGGCCTGCTCTACAACAAACTATTTACACACTTTTTATTAATTAAATTATATGGCTGTAGTAATTGTATGACAGTTTTAATAATCATTTTACTTCTTTATAAATGTTGTTAATTAGATGTTCAAATCTGATTTAATGTCATTCTTGTCTATTGCAGAGTGGAAACATGAGGTCACCCATGAAATACACCACAAAGGGAATCCATAACGTTTTAGAACCGTCTTTCATTTTAGAAAAAACTTTGAGCTACATTTTAAGGGGTTAGTCCACGATAACTAGAAGGGAGAATTTTCTATATTGGGGATAATTTTTTTTCACAATTATTCATCTTGATGCAATTATGTGCCTTTTGTCGTTTATTAGTGGATTACAAAAAAGGATTCACAGAAAGTAAAACTTGTGCAGGTTTCAGCCAGTGTTAAATGTGTGAAATTGATGGTATACACGTTAACTGACTTGTCCTTGTTAGTTGGTCTTAATATCATACTTTTTTCAGTTTAGTAAACTGCCAGTTGTATTTACTAACAGTAGGTCAAAATGAATTATATTGATATGAGGTGGCATTGTATAGTCAAGCCTTAATTCCTGTAATCTTGCCTTAACAAAAATGTTGAACCTCAGAACCCTTCTTTGTGTGTGGACATTTAATATAAATATTTTAAGGTTCACTGAGGTTCAGCATTTGATATAATATTCACTGACTTTAAGCACAGTGATCTATATTAAAGACATTCAATGTATTATAAATATGCTTTTTTTTTCCATTAATTGGCTTTATCATTATTATAATGTATTTAGTTAATGCACACTTCCTACAACACAACTGAGGCCACATCTGCCCAGTTAGAGTTTACTCCAAAGTTAATCCAGTTTTCTGCTCTTTTTTTTTTTTTCTTTTTTGTGAAACACTGACATTTCCAACATTGCTGGAGCGACACATAACCTGGTTATTACATTCCATTATTTTGTAGGTTTAAGTTAACATTTTAAAGCATGTTTCGGTGTTCGCGGTCAACAATTCAGTGTTTAATAGCTTGCATTGAGTTGTGTGAACAGCATATATTATACATCCAAACGAATAAACAAGTGTACGATATTTTGTTGGTCTTTGTCAACTCAGTTCATGTGTCCTTAAAACTCAGGAGAGTTTATTTATTTTTTAATAACAGATCTTACAAGTACACAAGGTGGCAGCATTGACCAGTCTTTAATATTTCTCTCTCTCTCTCTCTCGGATGTAGGCAATGTCACTACTTTTGCAGTGTAATTTAATCAACATGGAAACTTCAGCTGTAAGGCAGCTATGATCCCTTACTGCTGGATGTAGAGGCAATCAGATATCAGGATAAAGTAAGATTAAGCTTCCACTCAGACACAGAAGGCTCAGTAATACTAATGCAAGAAACCTTTCTGTTTTTGTCAATGCACATTTGATTTGATAATCATTGAAATATATTTTAGCAAGTCCGTTTTAAAAAAAACTTTATTTTGTTAGCTAGAAGGTAGAGTACGAGTTCAAGAAACATCATCAGCCACAGGCAAAGAAGAATGATCACTGTCCTTATTTTGAGGACTGGAGGCTGTTCTGGAACAAAATGGCAACAAGCCGTTTGAGGCCGAAAGAGTTGCTTTTTAAATGATTGCCTGAGCTAAACAATTCTGACTGATTAAACAGAGGAAGAATCCCCATTACTACTTCAGTCAGACCACACTTCCCTTCTTACTAACCGCCTAGTGATGTGTCGGTCTCGAATGAGGAGGTGTTCTGTCAAATTATGCTACCTTGTCAAAAAATGCTACTGTGGCGTGAGTTGTTAGATTCGCATTAGCCTTTATGGTAAACAGGCTACATTCCAAAGGGGTACGCTTAGAAAATGTAGAGGCAGCATATTCTGACAAATATCAACATCCCAGTCCCTGATCAACAAAATGAATGAAACAGTTCCCAAGCTTGTCGAATATGCATATGAAATGTTAAGTAGCAAAAATAAATAAATAAAATAATAATAACAAAACGATCAGTAGCGTGGATTGGCCGAATACCGACTCCCGTCTGAGAGATGATTTTTTTTTTTTCATTCACTCTCACATCATTTATACTGCTTTAACCTGTATACAGGGTCGTGGGGGGCCTGGAGCCTATGCCAGGAGACTTGGGGATGAGGCGGGGTACACTCAGGACGGGTTGTCAATCCACTGCAGGGCACACACACACACACACTTAGGCCATGGCCACATGTAGCCGGGTATTTTTTAACAACGAAGGTTTTTCTACTTCATTTTTTAAAAATAATTATGTCCCACACGACCTACGTTTTAAAAATATCTTTGTCCACATGAAAACGCAAAACGCCTGTTAAGTGCTGTTAGGAGCATCCCTAATCAACAGAGGGCCAATCAGAAGCCTAGACAAAACGTTACTCCGACGGGTCTCGTGCAAAACCGCCATCACTGTCTGTGTCTTCGGAGTTTTGTATTTAGCAGCAGTGGGCTTTGTAGTACATCCAGGCACCCCTGTTTGTTAACGTATAATGTGTGAGTAACGCGTGTATGTACACGCATATAAAAAATCCAATAAGCAACGTTAACACAGTCATCAGTTTATTGTACGTAGGTCCACTATTGCACAAATATCCTCATTAACAAAGCTGACGTAAAATCAAGGAGACTTAGCAGACAGACATTGACATCATCGGCACACGGTAACGTTACAACAAGCCAAAATGTTCGTTTCCCCTGTCCACACAACACCACTGAAAACGGAGTTTTGGAAAATCTTCACTTTGGACAGAGTTTTCCAAAAGCTCCGTTTTCAACGTGTGGACGAAAGGCCAAACCCGCAGATAGATATGTCCGTTTTACAAATACCCGGCTACGCGTGGACATGGCCTAAAGTATAATGTCGGTTTTGACAAGAGAGAAAATAACATCTCGATTCAAGGGCGTGTCCTAGATTGCTATCCTGATCCTGGATTAGCTAGTGAGTCTGTCAATCATACTCTGGAAGCCACGCCATTGGGCGAGTCAAATCTATAAAACCGTCCAACTGCATTTCCTGACAGAAGAGCCATTCTTCTCCGGGGTGTTGGAGTAAGCAGAAGTTGATAAATAAAAGCGAGCTTTGTAGATAATCGTGCTGCAGTTGTCAGTTTCATCCAGGTTAGTTTTTGCAGTGTTTGTGTGGTTTCTTTCGCGCTGTGTCCGTGTTTAGCGGCGTATTTGCTTCTGCGTGTGGAGAGCAGCCTCCTGAAGGGCTTGGCCAGCCGGCTGCTCTAAACATTAACGTTAGTTAATTCAATGCGGATCTTTCAGATAATTTTAAAACGCTTTACTGCTCATTCAGTGTTACATAGACGTGTTAAAGCAGTGACGGTTGCTTGTTATGTTTAAAATTTCAATCACTTAAATCGTAATAGTTAATCTTATCGGTGATAAGCTAGTTTTTGCATGCTAAGATGTCTTTGTCGTTTGTCTACTGCTGGTCTCTTCCTGAAACAGTAACCAAAGTCTGATGCGTTTTTCTCTCCTTTTTTTTTTATCCCCAGGTTTTCACAGCCTGCAGAACCACACTCACACTCCGTTAACCGCTTTAACTCCGACATGATGATGCAGATAAACACAGACGCCTGCTGTCACAGGCACTCGCTGCTAAATGTGATGAACCGCTTCCTCGCGGCGGCGAACAACATGGACGAGACCATCATGGTGCCTAATTTACTGCGGGACGTACCGCTGGAGGACCAGGACGGAGAGATCTCGATGCAGCTGTCTTTCCCGAGCAAGCAGAGGGACATGTATGAGCACTATTTGCTGCTGAAGTCCATTAAGAACGATATGGAGTGGGGTTTGCTGAAGCGCGACATGGGTGGCGGCGGCGCCAGCTTCCTGGAGATGGCGGTGAAGCAGGAAGAACAGAAGGTACCAGGCGGACCAGCGGAAGACCACACCGACTTAGAAAGCCAGTTCCACTTCCACCTCCGGGGACTCTTCGGGGTCTTGTCCAAGCTCACAGACCAAGCAGATCACCTCACGAACCGGTACAAGAGGGAAATCGGCGGCGGGAGTCTCTTGCGATAGGACTGACCTGTGAGCTTTACATGGACTACCACTTGCACTTTGCTGAGGGACAGAACTCGAGCAGTGGACTCGCACAGCCACTCCTGCCTGTGGGGTCGCCTCTAAGCAAGACCTAAATCTATTTCCAGCTGCACAACTACTCAAAAGTACTGCTTTGTTTGGGGGATACATATAAAAGCTGTGGGGGGTTTGGTGATATTATTTTTTTCTTCTTTACGATAAGTGGTTTAATTTGAAAGGTTAATTTTGCTGTTTGAGGTTCTATTAAGTGTTTTTGAGTAAGTGTGTGATGGGGCACCCCTTATACTATACCATGTGGCTTTAAAAGTTAATAAGGTAAAAAAAAAAATGGTGTGTTGGAGAGAACGTGAATGCTGGTAATTCTGTTTAGATTTATTTATTTTTCCCCTCACATCAACCTAAATTCCCATAGTGTATCTGTAAAATCCACAGGTCTGGTTTTAACAAAGGTTCCTTTTAGCCTGCTGCTCTTATGCACTTCAACCAGAAAAGCTTTCCCTTGAGCTACACTCTTCATTGAAAACATGAAGGTTGTGTTCATTTGATTGGTTTAACCTGTTGCCACATTTTAGTGTTTGTTTGCCATAAATGTTTACTTTTATATAAAATGTAACAAAAAGTAATAAATAAAGTAGACTTTTACATGGACTTGTTTGGTGTTTACATAGTGTTTCTGTGGTTAACTCAATTTGTTTGAATGAAATGTGCCCCTCTGTTGCCATGTTTGAACCTGAGAGATGCCTTGTTTGTCACTCAACAAGCCCAGATTGTACAGTTGCTTCTGTTATTGTTTCCCATGGCTTTGTGTTGGGTAGGAAATGGCAACCAGTAATGCAATGCCTTCATAAGCATTTCTGGGTTTGTCCTCCTACACACACCACACCTGAGTCTTTTTCCTCAACCATGGCAACAGTTCTCTCAACCATAGCTGTTCAGATAACACAAAGGTGTGGCCCCCCTCACACCTATTTAAGGTACAGTGTATTTAAAGGATAAATTAAGCAGGAAGGTTGAAAGACTACAGTGTAATCCATATAAATCATGATTTTAGTTAAACAGTAAGTTTAGTGTTTGATCTTTACTGTTGCTTGTTATGAATGAGTAAATTTTTTTAAATGCATTGGGATGTGGGGAAATGTCTGTTGGTAAGTTGGT
This sequence comes from Heterobranchus longifilis, assembly GCA_028570985.1. NCBI lineage: Eukaryota > Metazoa > Chordata > Actinopteri > Siluriformes > Clariidae > Heterobranchus > Heterobranchus longifilis. The sequence goes on from JAOVVB010000050.1 coordinate 293,132, forward strand.
ATGGCTATTTAAAGGTGTGCTTGCTGAATTCTTTTTTTTTTTTATAACCTAATATAGCATTATGTAATACATTACTAGGATGTTACACTATTGTGTATTATAGGTGTCAAGATGTTACTGTATCATGCGATTTGGGGTGGAGATCTAAAGATTTAATGATGCAATTGATCAGAATTCTAACATTTGTTACCTGACATTTAAATCTAGTTGAATTGGTAAGCAAAAGTATTTTAATATAATTTAAAGTAAGGGACACTTAATATTTGGGTGCATATCCCTTGCTTAGAATAGCAACTGCAGAATAAAACTGTCAAGTTGACAATCCAATGGCATAACCACACTATTCTTTCAAGAGGTTTTTTTTTTTTGGTTTTATTTTTAATTTAGCTTATTGAAATATTTCAAAGTATGTTATGTGCATGTTACAAGGCTTTGTAGCACAGCTTCTTTTAGTTGTTTGTTTTGTGGGTGTCTTCATTCAGTCCCCTCTTCAGGAGGTGAAAATCCTGCTCATTTGAATTAAGGTCTGTTGAAAACCTTCCAATTTTTGCCCATATTGTTGTGGTGGCAATGTGTTCTGGGTCACTGTCTTGCTGCATGATGTCCCTCCCAATTAGATCGGATACATTTTCGGTTACATTTCAGATGTTTCTGTAAATTTCTGAATTCCTTTTGCTGCTCTCATGAGTTTGGGCTCAAGCTAAACATGCATGGACAGAGATATGAACACCTGTCAATCACATGTTTCAATATTTCTGGAACATGGGTGATTAAACATGTGCCATGTTCTAAGTTGTTAAACACGGAAGTAAATATCAGCAAATAAAAGCTGATAAAATTCTGACTGATCTTTTCAGCATCTTCTTTTGACTCCAAACCCAGTGTATAGCGAAAATAAAGGAATTGACTTTGCTGTTCCAATACTTTTGGTAGAGACTATTTAATATCTAAAGCTTCACATCGGAGTTGCCTATGCTCATTAGTTCCTGAAGAAACTTCTTTTACAGTGTCGCAAAGGTCACGTTTACAGATACAAGGATCTTACCGTTTAATGATTGGTCTGATGTAACTGTCACAACTGTAGTTTCAAAATATGCTAAATTAGCACCTAAGCACAAACTGTATTTAATTTTTTTTAGTTTTTATGTTGAGAGACTAACACTGATACCCACAAGAACATCCCTCTGATATATTTGCTTGTGTCAACACTGTGTGAAAAGGTCACTGCAACATGAGCTTGTCTCTCAGTCAGCAACTTATCCTAATGTATGTGATCATGATATCACAGGGAAGGCAGAGCAAACACGTGTACACTGCAAGCTATTAAACAGTGTGGCAACCTCTGAGTGGCCCATCACAGCCCCATGCCACTGATCACAAGAAGACTGCATGATCATGCAGGCGAGACTTGGCAGTGAGTTTGCCAGACAGCTCTCTGGCTTGTATTTATGTTCTTTGATACTCATCAAAGTCACTTTCTCAACAGCTATAAAGTAAATGACCTACTTATGCAAGCTGTGTCCACACTGTCTGTGTCGAACTACCCAAGCAATATGGTTAACAACTATATCAAAATACCCACATTGTAAGTACTGGTGATATGGTAAATGACAGTTTAAAGTCCATTAAAAAACGAAATGTAACCATAATGCACATTATGGCTGCTTCTGATTTTATTAAGCATGCAAAGGTAGTGAGCCAGTTGCTGAAAGTCCCAACTGGGGTTATATTTCATTGAGATTTTGCCTGTCAGACAAGTGAAAGCTCACGAGATCAGCTGGTATTAGGCCATGCTCACCCCACTGGTCTTAACAATACTTAGCCTTGTACTGTTAAAAGGGTGTTATACAGCACACTGCCTCTGCTCAGTGCAAACTGCACAATAATGAAAAAAGCTACACTTATATAGTGGTTTATATAGTGGTCATACATTTGCAAGGTGAGATATATTTTTCTTTAGCTTTTAGTGATCATGGGATATTAACTATGATTTGACTTGGTTGGAATATGGTTAATTAAGAATATTATTTACTGAAGTTGGGGCTGTGGCATAATGGAGCACTGTGGCCATGCTGGTGTTTGATTTCTGCTTTATGGCAAAATGATTTAATTTAGATATTTAAATAGAGATTTATACAATACACTTAAATACAGTAAGGAATTATGAGAAAATTAAAAGAAAACTGCTTTTGAACATGGTGTCCCCTTATCTGCAGATGTCCTTCCCACTGAGGTCTTGTTGCCCCTTTCCACAATTTGTCATTTGAAATGTCTGGCTTAACTCTTGGCTTCATCAGCAAATTCTCACTCACTCACTCACTCACTCACTCATCGTCTATACCGCATTAATCCTGTATTCAGGGTCATGGGGGGTCTGGAGCCTATCCCAGGACGAGGCGGGGTACACCCTGGACAGGGTGCCAATCCATCGCAAGGCACACACACATACACACTACGAGCAATTTGGGAACACCAATTAGCCTAACCTGCATGTTTTTGGACTTTGAGAGGAAACCCACCAAACACAGGGGGAACATGCAAACTCTACGAGCACAGAGGCGGGAATCCGGCCTGGGCACTATAGGCAATTTTGGGCAATGCATTTGGAAGGAAACCAGAGTACCTAGGAGGAGAACCTGCAAACTCCTTGCACAGAGAGCCGGGAATCGAACCTGGACCCTGGGGGTGCAAGGCAACAGTGCTGTTCATTACACCACCGTGCCGACCATCAGTCAATTATTTGTTAAAAATGCATTTAAAAGTAAAATTATTATATGATAATATAAATTGCATGGAATGTTTTTAATTCCTTAATATCTTTATATGCTAATATTTTATTCTAGACACACAAAGTGATTAAGTTAATGTCCTATATTCTTGGATGTATGTACGTAATTTATTTTATACCAAGACTTCTTGGTGGCTTATTGGTTAGCATTGTTTTGTTGTAACACTTAACTGATACAATGTCAAGAAGTCCTATTTATTGTGGTTGAGTCAAGACTCATAATTGCCATAATGTCAGGTGATGAGGACGGGTTCCTGTTTGTCGTTTAGAGAGTTTTTCCTTGCTACCGTCACCTCAGTTAATTAGGGACCCATTTAAATCATTAACAGATCTCTACAAATCTGCTTCTGACAATAATCATTGTTGAACAGAATTTATTTCAGATGGAAAGACTATGTTATCAGTTATACAATGATGTACTGAAATAGATAAAAATGGAATAATCAAGGCTCAAGGGTTGAAGATTTGTGAGGCACAGCACGCACAGGTCGCTCAGCACTTCTACCCTGAGATGGCAGACTGTTGGAGGCTGAGCAGTGAGTGTGTGTGTGTGTGTATGTATGGGGGGGGGGGGTGTTTACTGAAGGTCACTGAGCTGAAACCCATTTTTAAATGTAATCAAATCAAGTATAGGTTATGTGTCAAAAGATAGTAATAATTTGGATGTAACGTATCACACATCCCATATACACCTACAGAATATTTAAAGTCATTTTAGTAGCATTTACATTAATGCATTAACCAGCCCCCCAACACACACACATACACCTGCGTGCTCAATATGCATGATTTTATCCATTGCAATGCTGCCACACGCAATTGTCTAAGCCTTCATGCCCTCAATTTGTTCAGACAACTGCATGAAGGCTTAGATGAATATTCAAAAGAAATAAAAATACACTTGTATTGAAATGTGGAAAGTTGTTTTCCTAAACTTTATATTTTGTTTTATTTAGATAATTGTTTTAAATAATCCCAAACTAAACTAAATGCTAAACTGGTAGACTTATATTACAGTGTGAAAGAGCAGAAGAGGGAGGCCCTGTCTGAGCTCTTATTTAAAAAGAAAAGCTAAATTCCCAGCACTCATTTTTTAAAAGGGGATTCTTATATAATCTTAGCCAGGCGGGTTGAACTAATTTGACTTTGTAATAGCAGACAGCTTCAAGAATGAGTGGAGACCAATTTTATCCGCGGATTTGCAGTTTTCAGATGTGACACATTCAATGACATTTTTAGACCTGCTGGAGGCACTTCCTCGTGGTGAAGGTGTGATCATTTTATTGTGTTCATTCTCTCCGCTTCGTCCTCTGTGTGGATCTGGCCTTGTCCACTATTTGGCTTTTTAAAAGAGAAAATCTAACTTAGTTTCCTTTTGCATTCTGAAGTTGTTGAATCAACTTTTAATCATATTTAATCAGGAACTTATCAAGATATATGTATATAAATTACACCTCTACAGAAAGGTGGTTGATTTCTGCCTGGTGAGTCCCAATTTTGGACCAATCAGAGAGAAGACCCGGGCCACATCTAGCCAATAGCACAGCCTGAACTCAGAGTTCCTCAAATAGGCTACATCAAATCCCTCTTTCCTCCTTATATCAGGGCATTATCTAGGCTATGAAACAACAGTTTCTCCACCCTATCTAGTGCACTTCTAAGTGTTATATTGAGTAATTTGGGCTTGAGCAGGCTTCAGTGAAATCTGAAGCCGTGGATGAAATCATAGGGGTTGACTCTTGGACAGGCAGAGTTTGACATCCTAAACCCATACTGCAGCTCTTCAATTGATTTAGTCAGCTACCATGCCACACTGAGCTGTACATACAAATGGAAAACACAAAAACAGTGCAGTCTGGTCTTGAAGGCAGTCTTTTAAAAGTCTGCTTCACGTACGGGTTTTTGTTTGATGTGGAGGAAACTTGAGAAGTCACCACACCCTTCCCCACCACACACAGAACTATGATTCTTATCAAGTTCTCAAATATGCTAGGCCTACAGGCACAGAAGGTGAATTAGTATTCCCACTCTGACTCCGTCATGGAAAAATAGCTAATAAAACCAAATAGACAGTATGGCTTATTGGCTCTATAACAACCATATCTTGCTATTGCTAGGTAACAGTTATCCTCTACCTTTATACATATACAGTAAATGTGATTGGAAGGCACCTGTGTACCAATCCGCATAGAATAACACATGGATCCCTTAGATTGTCCGTATAGCTTCATTAAAGGATAATCAGACAAGGTGTAAGGTTTTTTAAGATGATAAGAAGGTCCCTATGCCCATAAAACAACCCCCTCATTGTGCTTTCTGACCCCTTATGTGGTAGCACTTCCTATAGCCCATATCCGGACGAATATACATGCAAACAGCTCGTGTCTGCTGGAAGCCTTTTGTAAAACCAGAAAATGCATTTCCCTTCCTCTCTGTCTCCGGTCTCTCTATGAGAGATAATGACTGGTTCTTTTGATGTCCTGGACGTACGTGACATGGGGGACCTGGCCAAATGCTTAAACGCTCTCTTTTTGCTGATAGTAAACAGAGACATTCAGACAACATGTGTGCCTGTCCATCTCTCCTGGTTGTTCGGGCTCAGCTGGTAAGTCTATAGAGGTGCGACGGACACAATAAGCAATAATTCTTTTTTTAAGTCATCCTAAATCCTAACAATTTGGCCTCTCTTCTTTAAACCTAACGCAAGGTTAGTCCAAATTCGTTAACATTAGGTTTCTAAGTTAAGCAAGTGAAGAAATTGTGGCCTGCTCCATTCCCACCTAGGTACACAAAGGCACACCCTCAGAATCTACAGGGGTAATCCAGTTAGCTCACCAAGCATTATCACGTCATCACTTTACTTTATTATTTAGATTATAAAAGCAATTAACATTTTTACCAGCAAACAATGTGGCTATAAACTGGTTTATATCGATGACAATAAGTATCAACAAGCAGCTACCTCACTCTTGCCAGTTGCCATCATGTACTGCACTTAACCAGAGCGATTTATTGTCTAATCTTGTTACGCGAACACTCTTACTCTCTAGAGAGCATCAGATGTCAGCGTCTACCATGTCTCCTGGTGTTAACACTCACTCATCATCTATACCCTGTATCCAGGGTCGCAGGGGCCTGGGGCCTATCCCAGAAGACCTAGGGCATGAGGCGGAGTACACCCTGGACAGGGAGCCAATCCATTACAGGGCACACACACACTCTCATTCACACACTACAGACAATTTTTGAATGGCAATTAGCCTAACCTGCATGTCTTTGGACTGTGAGAGGAAACCAGAAAACCCGGAGGAAACCCGGAGGAAACCCGTCAAGCACGGTGAGAACATGGAAACTCCATGCACACAGACCCAGGGCGGGAATCGAACCCGGAACCTGGAGGTGCAAGGCGACAGTGCTAACTACTAAACCACTGTGCTGCTCCTAGTGTTAACTTTTATATATATTGTAAATGCACATTATACATTCATGAGCTCACAGGCTCCCATGTAAGGCTAGTGTTGCTCTAAATGACTCTTTTGAAACCCAGCCATTAGTTACACTTACATAGAGAATGTTTCTTCAAACCAATGAAATCATTACAGATTCGAATCTAACTGTTTACATGGATGTTGATCAGGTAATCGATGATGTGCATTTACATGTACAAAGCATTTAATCAGTATGTAACAGTATTTTAACATGCATAAAGTGGTTCTGTGCATGGTGAAGTATTTACCCTGCCTGAAATATAACAGAATAATAATAAGATCAAGTATTGTTCTTTTTTTATTATGACTGGTTACAAAAATTTAGTCTCATCTATGATAGGTTAGATTTCTTTACTACATATAAAATAGCAAGCCAATCAGCACTCTTTCCCCAATGGACAAAAGTCTGAAGTAATGACAGGTAAGCAAGTTTAGGGGACTTGGGGCACAAGGTGGGGTATACCCTGGACAGGGTGACAAGCCGTCATAGGAAACACTAATTACCCTAATCTGCATGTCTTTAGACAATGAAAAAAAAAGGGAGTACTCAGAGGAGAGCCACCTATCACAGAGAAAACATGCAAACTCCATGCACACAGACCTAGAAAGCTGGAACCGAACCCTTCGACCCTGGAGGTGCGAGGCCACCAGTGTTGGGTGTAACGCGTTAGAGTACTCGAATTACTTTTTTGATGTAAGGAGTAATCTAATGCGTTTGGTCCACCATTTAAGTACTCAGTTATTTATTGATTTATTTATTTATTTTTAATGTAATTCGTTATTCAGACAATTTATGTAATCCGTGAGCCAGACAGCAGTGATTCCCAATCCGTTAGTGTGTGTGTGTGTGTGTGTGTGTGAAAGTCTACAAACCCCGCCCCCGATAACCTGCCCCACTCTGTTATTCCTCCTGTTATACCCCTATCTCACCTATCTGGTTTGACTATGCGAGGACCGACACGCGGAAAGATGGAAACCTAATCACAGCACCAAAACTTGCGGTGAGACCGCATAGGTGAGAAAGGGGTATTAGTAGTTAACAGATTATGGGCCAAACTTCGCTGAGTGATGATGGTAGAATAATTATAAAGGTCTTGAC
>JAOVVB010000050.1:347228-358473 GCA_028570985.1 Heterobranchus longifilis
TTTGGATTTTTACAACATTATTGTTGAAATACACAGTCCTGAAAAAGGGGCGTTTCTTTTTTTGCTGAGTATATTATTAGGGAAAAGGAAAGGGTTTTAAGTATGAAGGAAGAAAAGAGGGGGAGGAAAGTAGTGAGGGTGTGCACATGTGGGTCCAGAGGAATTGCCCAGCTGGCATGGCTGGCGAGTGATGGTGGCAGGCAGAGTGGGCTTGCATTGGCAGCAGCTCCTGCAAGCTCCTTAGTGTGGCTCCTTTCACCGTCTCGGACAACTGGCCCCGCTCAGCTCTTCTCTAACGTGATTGCAGCCTACCACTCCACACTTACCGCAGCGGCGAGCCAGGTTGGGGAGACATCGAGTTCAGCGGCCTTTCCCTCATGGGCAGCTGGAATGTGAAGGCTGTCTTTGAAGCAGTAATCAAATGGCGGTGCTTAGTCTACCCGTCTTTGAAGTCCCTGGGGCGCATGACATCACCCCGCTCGCATGCCACTCTCGCATTTGACATCCGCCACACATTTTTCTCAGTCCCAAAGCTCCGGACTTTGGACCTATGGACCTCGAGCTAATCTCCCCGCTTCACTTTTGTAGCACGGACAAAGCCCAAGATCCATTAACAATTATGATCACTTCCTGATCTCTGGTAACACATACGCAGTGACATCATGTGCAAAAATCCTGTTTATTTATAATGTGCATTACTTGCACCAGAACATTTGCTGTTAGTCTTAAGAAGTATGATGAGATTTGAGAAGGTAACATTAAATTTAATAATCATTTTAATCATTACAATTTAATTTCTCATTTAAACATGCAGTTACACAACGGTTCTCAAATTATTTAACGTGCTATATTGTACTAACAAATTCCATCTTTCAATATGAAGCAAGATTATATTTTAGTAAAACAAGTGTACATGTCTTCATCTTATAAAAAAAAAAAAAACCTCATTTAGCAGGCTTATTGATATTTATTAGTACTGTTTGTGTGTGTGGTTTGAAACAGGTGCAGTGCTAAGGTGGGTAACTTAAATAGCTAACTAACAGTGAATACAAGCATGACAATACATGTTTTTATAAATCCTGCCGTATGTTCAAATATAACCTTTAACATTACGTCGTTTTGTATTGTTGCTATCATCTAGCCATGTTATTAAATATACTGTATATAGATTCAAATAAACTTTAGTATTAGTAATAAACACTAGTGAACGGATTATAGAAGTAAGGAGTCAGAAAATCTGTTTTTGATTCTGAAAAACGTGAAATTTAAGACCATTAAAATAATTTTTGTGGTTTTTAAATATCTTGCATAATATGTTTGGTATTTAAAAAAAATTTTGTCAAGAAGGTATTTGTGCAGCGCTTTCAATACTACATTTGAAACTCTGCCCGTCACTTGATTCTACAATTTTTAGTATTCTAACTTTAAAATTTCTTAAATGCTGAACACTTGCTGAATACTCTCAAATTTCTTTTTAAAAGAATATCTTGTGCAGCAATTTAAAGTCTGCATCAGTTCACAGTGAATTTTTCCTGAGTAGTATCTGCAGGGGGTGCTGTTTACTTTCTCAGTTTCCTTTCCTGTTTTCTTTACCTAATGCTGACCCAGGAAGCCTTCAGGACTCTCCTGTAGGATCATCTGGGCCGGCTGCTATCGAGCGGCCGCAAGGTATCACCAGATTACCTCAGTGTTCTCAAAGATATGAGAACTGGGTTATTTGCTCCTCATAGCCTCAACTACGAAACGAGAGGTTTACTTAATGTTTTGTTATTCAGTGGTGGAACATTTGAAAAAACATTTTTTTAGAGACCTGTTGGCTGGAATGATTTTCGGCCGGTCAATATTGGTTGGTCTGATTAGACTTTCATTTCATGTTTTTGGCTTGTAATTTGATGAAGGCTTAATTCATGATTTATATTTTGAGGAAGCTACAATAATGAAAAAGAGTGGTTCTAAAATAGTCCTCAGCTTGTGTTTGTCTAATAAGCATCATCACTAAAGAGTATGCTTGACAGATTAATACTTTTTTTGTTGAATCTTTTAGAAAGTGAAACTGAAATGAAATACACATCTGTAGTTTTTTTGTAATCATGGGGGTTTATTTTTTGCTGTGCAGTGCTTTTTGTGAATCGCCTGTTTTCACATGTTGAAGACTAGTGCTCTAATTTGACTTGGTGTGGCCTTTTCATAGTTCCCATGGTAGACCCACGGGCTCCCATGAGAGGAGCCCCTCAAGGGATTCCACCAAGAGGCCTGTTGGGCGATGGTCCTAATGACCCGCGAGGTGGATCACTAGTAAATGTGGGAGATGTGGAGCCGTGAGTATAGCTTTTTGTCTGGATTGTAGTAGCCTTTGCACACAGTGTAGTAGTAGAAAATCAAGGTGACTGGTCTGATAACCAAGAACATTCATGAAACACAAGCAGATGTCCTTGTAAATCTGTCAACTAGGTCAATTTCACTAGATATTCACTAGAGCATCTCAGCATGTCTTTAAAAGCATGATTGACTACTGTTTTCATTATGTTATCGTGAATAGGACCTGTTTGCTATAATAGTCACCAAAGTCAAAACAGAGTGTGAGAAGTAAAATCCCAGCTAGCTTGCTATGTCTTAGCTCTTGCATGATCTCATTTTCGGTATAGAAGGTGAGGGCTTATATGGGGTGAGCATGTGCTTCTTGTGAGACACTTGAAGCCAGTCACTGCATCTTTACAGACGGCTGCTCCCAGAGCAGCTGAAAACACTGAGCTAGAAACTTGGAGCTCACAAAGTTTCTAGCTCAAAGTGTTTTCGGCTGCTCTGGGAGCAGCAGTTTGTAAAGATGCAGTCCTCTTTCACATATGTGAGCTCTCAAAAGGCCAAAATTGGATGATGTCCTTCTGACGATAATTCCTAGGGCTCAAGGCTATAGATGACTGAGGTGTTGTCGACATGCACATATTTGAATCTAAAATGATTAATTAATTCTCTTTTAAAACAAGATAATTTCAAATTACAGAACATACAGAACTCCCAAACAAGCGCTTTAAAATAAATTGTCAGTTGGACAGAAAGACATCTTACACACATTACTTTCTGTAAGTTATTAGCTCCCCCAGTGCCTGAGACTATATTTGATTGTTAAAAATAGCTTTACACTCATCACATTGTATGCATCATTTAAGAGTTTTGGAATTAAATTTGTATTTATATGAGCTGCCTTTTGTAAAACATGTAAAATTTTATCCCTGTGTGCATGCTTGTAGCCGTGGTTATATGGGGGTCCCTCCACCGCACCAGGGGCCACCAATGCATATCGCTCCTCCAGACATGCGTGGACCCCATGAAATGAGAGGAGCAGCCATGTTGGGAGAGCCCAGAGGCCCAATGATGGATCAGCGTGGTCCACCCATGGACTCTAGAGGTACATATCATTACGAGCACTGTGTGGTGTTATCAGATTTCCTGTGACAAAAGAAGTAAGCAGTTGTGATTTTTCATTTTGTTTTTCAGCCCCAATTCCTCCAGGCCGTGATCCTCGAGCTGTAGAACCTCGGGGTCCCGTTGCAGGCCAGAGAGTTCCTGTCGTGGGTGGAATGCAGGGTGCTCCTTCTCACGCAATGCCATCAAACACTCCTCCAGCTGCCCGACCCGTATGTCTTAAATCTGTTTTCTATTGATGGATTCTATTCTATGTCTATTGATGGATTCTGAATTATTTTTATATTTATGTCTTAAAATGCGTACTTGCTTTAACAGGGTCCCCCACCTGAGGTGTCCTCTCAAGATCATGAAAAGGTAAGTGTGTTATACAAATATTCATTAAACGACTAAGTATAAGATTGAGAAAACTCTTGTTTATTTAAGATTCTAGAACGTGTCTTACGGAGTTAGAAATGCACATATACTTAAAACCGGCAAGGTGTCATGTTGAGTAGCCCTCAAAGCAGCTAACTTATGAAGGAAGTTGGATTCTATTGGTATCTCTTTCGACTTTTTAGTATAACTGATTGTAACTGTGTCATGTATTTTTCCAGGCTGCTCTAATTATGCAGGTGCTGCAACTGACTCCCGAACAGATCGCCATGCTTCCCCCAGAGCAGAGGCAGAGTATCCTCATCCTGAAGGAGCAGATTCAGAAAACTGCTGGTGCCCCTTGATTCCAAAAAAAAAAAAAAAGTTTCCTTTTCTTTTGTCTCTGTCTTATCTAGAACACGTCTGATAGTGACACAAGACATACTAGTGGATGTGCAACATGACAGTTTTTGACACCAGTAGTTGCTAAACATGCTCGTGTGGTGTTTTTTTTCTTTTCTTTCAGGATGTTTCCACTGCTATGAAATTTTAAACCTTCTTCCTCATTGTTTATAGGACAAGAGATATATAACATGCAGAACATACCCATGGTTATCTTTTCTGTTAGTCATTGAAGACTAAGATGTGATTTGCCTTTTTTTGTCCTCTTTTCTGACTTAAAAGGCAAAAAAAAGTACATAGCAAGACTTTGTTAAATTCAATATTGCCAAAGCTACATTGTAGTCTGATTTTTTTTTTTTCAATAAAAAAAGGCAAAAAGAAAAGTTGTCTTGATTAGTGCAAATAAAATCAAATTTCATGCCAGTGCAGGTAAATCAATAAGGAAGTGTTTATTCTTGTCTGGCTAATCTGATGTAGCTGTAATGAAATAACTCTAAGAAACTCTTTCCCCACATATATCATAAAAAGGTCTAATACACACTAACATTGCCAAGTAGAAAGTCATGTTATGTATATTTAATAAACGACTTCCCTTATTTTTTTGCAACTACTGCATTAACGGCAAAACACCACAATTTTTTTCTTTCATACTATATCACTTCTGTAACACTGCAATAAAGCCACACCCACATTAAATGCTGTAACTCCTGAAAACAAAGGTCTTAAACATTTCTACAGTAGTTGCATACACTCCTTCACTTGTCCTACAACATATAAAAAAATCACTTCAAGTGGATGCCTGTCAAAGTAAGATAAAGGTGATTAGTTGACATGCAGAATAATACATACAAGTACAGAGTTATTGTTGTAGAAAAGGAGGGGGAAAAACATTCATGATTTTTAAAAATATTGGCCACCAGGTTAATTCCATTACTCCTACAGTTAGCCCCAGTGGTGAACAGCCTATGGTTTTGTTGTACAAACTTCTCTTAGGACAGATGTTTTGTTTAGTTTCTAAATTATTTCAGACCTCCACATAAAAGGAGGCATTAATGTATTTCATAAGCTGCTGGAAAAGGAATGGAACACTGATGTGCTTGTTCTTCTGGTTAAACTGGTTGCTTGCAACACCGGCTCAAAAGTTCTCTTTGTTAAAGTAAAATCTGGTTTTCCGTGGATCAATGTCAGAATATTTTGCACATTTCTTTTGCAAATCTTCAGCTAAACTAGCTGGGCCACACAGGAATGTACCAACGACTGACCTGTAAGCAGAGATAATGATATAGATTAGGCATATTTTGTCAGACACCGATGATGTGTGGTCATGCTTCAAGTTTAATACTTACGAGGGGTTCTCTTGTCGAACTTGCTCAAATTCCTTATCCCAGTTTGGTCTTCCGTAGTGAGTCTTCTGCTTCAGTCCAGTGATAACATCAGTGTCTTTATCAAAATGCACCATCACGTGGGCTGCCTAGAATCACAAAATAAGTATCACAACACAGCTTTTACGTTTATCTTTGTATCTTCATGGTTTTTGTGACAGCAGATCAATCAGACATACATGTGTATGGTCCCATCCTGTGAGGTAGAGTTTGTAGGTCAGAAAGTCCCTCAAGCCTCTCTCCTCCATCTCCTTCTCAAGCACATGGAGCAGATCAGCAAACCACTCAAAGGCATGTGTCTCTCTGCACAACCAATAGAAGTAAATCTGTAGGGGAAAAGCACATGTAGGATATGTGCCAATCTGCTCAAACATGCCTTATTAAGTGAAATATGTTTCAGGTATTTATAGAAGTATTATGGTCTAGCTATATTGTCAGAATCTAGTCTTGAAAGGCTGCAGCATCACATTCATTTAATGTGTTCATTTAAAGACTGATTCAACTCATTAGCTAATCCCAAAGGCCATGACGGACTAATGATGTAGTGGTAGAATTGTGGTAAACACAACACAAACTTTCTTTCTTTCTACTTTTTTAACAGTTGTGACCCCTCAAGAGTTTTCAAATTGCTGACAGGATTATTTAACCTTTTTGGAACATCTTGTAAATTCATACCTTTTTGGTGCGTAGCTTGGGGTTGGCATCTTTAAATTTATACCAAATGGACTTCAAGATGGAAGCAAATGGGGTCACGCCAATGCCAGCACCCACCAACATGCTGACCTCATAATCAAACACATCTTCACTGGCTGTTCCAAATGGACCATCCACGGCTAATCTGTAACCAGATAATAACCCTGCTGAGATGTGGAAGAACCCTTACACACAAATCACAGTTGATTTATGTTGTAGACCATAATCTGGCTTAAAGGAGAATTGTCGAAATGTGCTAGCTTACTTAGGTCCTTGGCTCCCCTCAGGTAAGTTTTCTACCACCTTGATGAGCTTCTCGGTCCAGTCCCCGACTGAGCGGACGTGTACGCTGAAGAAGTCCTCCTCAGGTGCGGATGTCAGTGTAAATGGGTGCCATTCAAGTTGGGAGATGGCTGGACAGTTCAGAAAGACATATTGTCCAACATCCATTTTAAATCCAGACTTCGTTAACTGCAGCTCCAGGACATTGGATGGGTGCATCACGATCTTAGAATGCGAACAAGACAAATCTTCTGTTATAATTTTTTTTTTTTTTTACAAAATTGTATACATAATACAGTACCTCTAATACTTCAGCATTACTGAAAACTTACCTTTTTGTATTTTACAGTCTGAATATAGCGAACAAAGCGCAATAGCCTCTCACATATGTAAATGATCATGGGACCAATCACCCACATCCAAGTCTGAGACAAAGCGTTAGGAAATGGTTAATAATGGATTTGTACAAGAAAGCAATAGAATTTATATGTCTTTAAACATTTTTTTTTTTACCTGAGGAAACCCTCCTGCAAATTGAGGAACAGGACATTCAGGAATCCGACCCCACTTGTCTGGATAATCTTTGCAGAAGGAAGTGTTGTGAGGGGGTACAGCCATCTGACTTCGGACAATGCGACTGTATCAGATGCAAATTTAAACACAAGTAATTCATTTGATAACAGACAAATACAACTGCTTCAAGCAATGCCATCAATTCCTGCATGCCTTACCCTGCCCCGTGAAAGACCAGGCCTGCAAAGAAAATGATGAAGAGATGGTGGGTGTACCAGAAGACCTCAAAGTAGCTGCGCCTTATCACCTCCATCGATGATGTAACCATAAGAATTAGAGCAAGAGTGATTACAACTCCTGTAAGGCCAGCAATGGTAGTGAATGCAAAAAGTAGTGGTGTCTAGGATAAAAGCATAGAACATAGCTTTTAATTACATGCACACAGATGTTAGAAGAATAAATATTAAATAACATATTTAACATGTTAAAAACATGTTTGAAAGAAGGCAGCATACTAATAAAATTTCAAGTGGAAAGATTTACCATAGAGTCAGACTGGATAGGATTGAGGAAAGTGGTCTCATCAGATGGATCATCTTCAAGCATGGAGAGATTACCAGCAAGGGGACCATAACGCCCCTCACGGCTACCGATGAACCATTCCACATTGCACAAATGGGCAATGGTGTGAACAGCTGAATAGTGAAAAGACAATAATTTGTTTTTTAATTATTGCTTTCTATTTAAAAACAACTAAACGGGCCTTCAATGACATGTTAGAATTGATGCAAAAGCTATTTTTTTAAACTTTTTTAAATCAGTTCTTAATCAGTTTAAGTGTACACTGCCTGAGCATTGGTTACATTGTGCAATAAGGGTGGCCAATTTTTGTGTGAAAATAATCCAACATGCACCCAGAACCACCTTTTTACAATTTGACCCCTTGAATATACCTGTGCCTTCAGAGATGAAAAAAAATCTATTTATGTGATAACCTGGTCATTCAGTACATTCAGCTCGTCAACTGACTTCATTTTATTGCCACAGAACATTGTTGATCCTAGACCTAAACAACTGAAACAACCCTAGATCACAACACTGCCTCCAGAAGCTTTAAACAGTGGGCATTATGGATAATGTGTACATCTCTTACACTGATGCACTCGTTGCTCTGGAATAGGATCAATCTGAACAGCAGACTACATGACCTTTTTCCATTGCTCCAAAGTCCAATCTTTCTGCTCACTAGCAAACGCAGCCACACAGTTTAATGCTTTTTTATTTTTATTACCAATAATTTAAGTAATCAATAATTTAAGTAATCAAATAAGCATTTCACTGCATATCGTACTTAATTTCCATTCATTTTTTAAAACACACTTCTTCCATCAAGTTGATAAGTTACACTTCCAGTTTTTAATATTGGTCAGTTCTTAACCCAGTTGTCTTTGCTCAATTCAGACAAATAATTTGACCTTCTTGAAATGGCAACTTTTTTGTTTTGGCTAGGCAGTGTAACCTTGCACTGACTGTAAAAAAAATTTTTTTTCTCATTCTCTGAAATCATGTATCTCCCCGTATTCACAATGTTAAAGACTTTAGACTTTTTTTAACATACTGCTAACTTAAAAGAAATATTTACAATCTGTGATATCTCACCATCTATAATCAGAAAAGTCTACATACCCATGGCAAATGTTTAGCAACACTATGGTCTTTTTCCGGCAAACCCATCTCAGAAGGAGAATACACTGGAACTTGCGTATAAACCTTATATGATAAAATCTTAAAAGGAGGTGTCTAAATTCCGCAAATACTGTTCAGGTAAATTGCTTCAGGAATCTGAGTAATAAGAACCATTTCCTGTTATCTGAGTTAACTGTTCAGGAGACAATAACATAGTTTACCAGTCATCAAGGAAATCATGTAGGCAACCAGTTTGTGGAATGTAAGATTTTTGTCCAGCTGTTTCCTCAAGGTTCGTCCACAGCACTAAAATGTAAACGAGAGAAACCTTATGTGAAAACAGTCACAGACTACCTCAATCTCTTTAACACTAAAAAGGGTAAAATGCTTCAGCAGGACCAAAGAATATATTGTTTGACCAGCTGTCATTGAGTTTTCATGAGAAAAATTCCACAATAAATCATTCTAACATTGCGTCACTAAGATCATAGTAAAAAAAAAACTAATTGTATTGCATCTATTTGATTTTTAAGTTTCATATTAATTGTTAATTATTGTTATCAGGTTAATTAGGTTTAGTAATTTATGTTAGATATTTGTATTATTTCATGATTTAGTGGTATCAAATGTTAAAAGCCTTCCTTACCATACATTACTGGTGTCTATTTTTGATAATGTTAAGTTATGTTAGTGATAATTTTTGCAATCCATCCATTTATCCACTGTCTATACCGTTTCTTGTGTGTATGGTCTTGGGGGGCCTGGAGCAAATACGAGGGAACTAAGGCCACAAGGCAGGGTACATCTTGGATGGAGTGTCAACCCATCGCCAGACACAAGCGCACACACACAACCATGGGCAATTTGGTAAAACCAATCAGCCTACATCACATGTCCTTGGAGAAAGCCCACTATGTATCTACCCACAGACTGGAGGTAGGATTCAAACACCAGCCCTAGAGGTGCGTTAACAACAAAGCCACTGTGACACCCACTTGTCATTGGAAATGAAGCCTTTTAACTTCTAGTATCAATGGCATTTATTTTTCTGTTCGTCAGGGCAAGGTTTTCACTTAAATAACTCACCATGAAGGATCCACGGATCAGAGACAGCAGGTTGCGGCACACTGGCAGAAGAATAAGCATGCAGTTAAAGTTAAGAACAGCAGCAGGAGCTCTTGCCCAGGACAGTGCAGACTGGAAGCCAACACACAAACACACTTCTTACTGTTTTATCTGTCTCATAAATGCCACAAACAAACTATAAACCATTTAAATTCAATCAAACTGAACTGTACAGTGTGGTGTGGTAAATGTGAAATGTGATTTGTAAAAGGTGTATTTTTCTAAACGTCATTTGGAATCATTCACGATATGAAATGACCTTGCAAAAATCATTAGTAATGTGGTATCAAAACTTATGTTAACTGCACTTGGTATCTTGTATTTGAAAGTATGAAATGTACATATCGGTGTTCCTGATAAGTAGTGTGGATGATCTCTCACCCCGATCAGGACACGGGTGTAGAAGAACTGAGGCCCCAAATCATAGAACAGATAAAAACGAACGAACAAGAAGATGTTGATGCCCATCCAGACCACCTACGAATATAATCACAAAGGTTTATACATTCACCTGTTTAAATTGCAGGAAACATTTCTCTTCCTAAATTACTACTTGGTCTTCCAGCTCCAATTTTACACAGAAGTGGAAAATCAGTGCAGCCTGTGTGTACACTTTCTGGGTTACAGTGATGTCAGATGCTCTGAAATTTCACTATTCATTTCAAATAGTGGTCTGTAACACTGGGATGAACAATTTTTTTTTTTGGTCTAATTTATTTATTGCTTATTTATAAGCAATTTCCCTCTGGGATTAATAAAGTTCTTTGAATCTTGAATAAAATCTTCCTACTTTTAAGTCACATGAGGAGTCCATGTAGAAAGCCATTTCAAATAATAGTCAAGATTATGCCTTACCAAAATAAATGCGTCCAGTCCATGGTTTACAATCCAGTTAGCCATGTTTATTAGATGCAGAGATAGAAATCTTCAGCTCGACTCGCAGCAGGTGTACGTGTCTGTGAGTGAGTGCGTGTGTGTGTGTGTGTGTGTGTGTTATAAAGACACTCTATCCAGACTCCGCCTCAGGCTCCACACGGAAACCCGGGGTGAAAAAAAATAAGGGAAGAACATTACAGTAATTATGAATCTGGGCTGGTTACATTGTTAACACTACGCCTTTTAGTTAACTCCTCTAACGGACACTTCTTATTCAGGCAGGTACAAAGAAAAGCAGGGCTCACACTGAGATGATGCAGGTGAAGTTACCACCTTGTTACGTTTGTCTTCCAAGCTTGTTCATAATACTGATTTAGAGTTGTGTCTAAAAGAAGCTTATAAGGACACGGACACACACACACACACAGCGCTTATTCCTTCTCTGTTTGTTTTATTACTAAGCGCCTGATTGTTTCCTGGCAAAGACGAATGATAGAAGTAGGAGCTTG
>JAOVVB010000050.1:358573-369660 GCA_028570985.1 Heterobranchus longifilis
TCCTTTACAATGTAGAAAGAAATAAAAATCAGGAACCATCATGGAGTTAGAAAGTGACCCCAAACTTTTGAACGGTAATGTATTTTAATGATCAATAAAAATACATAGCAACCTAGGGATGGTTAGCTGTGCTTCAGGTGTCCAGTACTGTGACTGATGTCGTGGTAGTCACATGTCTGTAAAAGGTATATAAAACACAATTTAGGAACATGAAGAGATGTAAAATATCTATATTTAAGATTACGATTTCACAAGGTTGAATTTATTAACAGGTAGGTATAGTCCCTTAGTCGTTAGCACTGTTGCCTCACATCTCCTCGGTCTGAGGTGTTGGGTGTTAAAATCTCACCTTCAGCTTGTGTGTATGGAGTTTGCATGTCAATCAAAAGCCACCAAGTCCTCTTTATACATTATTCCTCCACATCACATTAACTTTCATGTCTTTTTTGTGTGATTATAACATGATCATTACTTAGTGCCTTCAAGGTCACCTCCATCCAGGGAACAAAAGAAAGCACAAAGAAGCAAAATTGACTTGGTGGGTAGTTGTGTGTTGCATCATTACCTCAAGGCAAGGAGAAGCGAAAAGCTCAATCTCATTACCTCAAGGCAAGGGGAAGCAAGAATCTCAATCTTGAGACATTGTGGAAATGAAACATGGAATAATGTGCCAAGTCTGATGGTGTTGTTTCCCAACATGGAAAGCAAAACCATTCAATTCACCATACAATGAAGTCCATCAGCCAAAATACTGTATAATGTGCGTCCAAGACAACTGCTTAAATAAGAATTCACGTGCCATGTCTCTGTCAGCAAGTTTCTATACTGCCAATAGACACCACGAATTACCACAAACATCGTGCTTTTAACATCAGAAAAACAAAATGAGGTGGAAAAAAAAGCTGAACTGCAGAAGAAATTGAAAACTGTTAGTGTCCATATCCAACACATTTTCTTGCCTGTTACTCTTTGCATATGACTCTGCATACAAACCCGGAACATTTGCTACGAAGGTTCAGAGCTTCCCACATCTTTTTCCCCCTACATATTCTTTTACAGATGTGAAGTAAATACTGCCATCTTTTCCCTGCCACAGTATTATGTAAAAAGATTTCCTCTCTACCCATTTTCCTTTCATAGTTGAGGAATGAAATGAATATGGAATTTTTGCCTATCCTTGCTCAGACAGATGCTCTCACACATGTCATATAAATAGAAAATGTCATTAAAGCAGCAAGGGTGTAAGAACAAGTGGATCATAGATAAAGTAGTGTATGCGCCTAATGAGGTATTGATGAGGCTGAGACACACACAAAAAGAGTAGCAGATACTTGACTCAAATGACACAAAATAGATTATGAGTTATTTATTTTTCCATTCTTCCACGTTCAGGGTATAATTTTTTTAGATGTTTTTTTTCTTCACTAAAACCAAGAAAATTTACCGTTAGTATGTTTTGGGTCACTGTGCTTTCAGAGGCGGCATGGTGGCATAGCAGCTAGGACTGTCGCCCTGCACCTCCTGGTCCAGGTTTGATTTCCGCCTCAGGGTTTGTGTGCATGGAGTTTGCATGTTCTCCCTGTGCTTGGTGGGTTTCCTTCGGTTGCACCAGTTTCCAAAGACTGTGTGCATGTGTTTGCCCTGCGACAGATTGGCACCCCATCCAGGGTATACCCTGCCTCATGCCCTAAGTCTCCTGGTATACCCTGCATACAGGATAAAGTGGTTTAAACGATGATGACAATGTGTTGTCAGGGATCATGATTTTTGTTTTAAGCATATTCAAGAGAAATATAAAAATTTTACTTTTTAACCTACAGTGCCATGTTGAGTCACCAGATTAGCGTTAGTGAGCGTTGGCTTTAATTTCAGTCTCTGGAACTGTACTGGGATGATCAAGCAAAAAGCTAAAAGTACAAAATCTTATATAAGTTCTCAAATACAGTAGAGCAAGATCTAGTGACCATAAAAGGATTTGCACATAATTTACCTCATCAAACTGTTTACATTGTACCATGTAGATGTGCATTCTGGCATGCTTTTCTGCTCAACATGGGTGCTACTCACAGGATATTTCTTGTTTTTTGCACTATTTGTGCAATAAGTGCAATAAACAATATTGCAATATTTGACAAGTCTACAGAGTGTCAGACCATCCATTGAAACCACAATATCAGTGTTTTTAAAGATTGTCTTACTTGTCATTTGTGTGCATGTGTGTGTGTGTGTGCGTGTCAAGGGGGTAGCTCAGTGGTTTAGACGTTGGACTACAGTTCGGAAAGTCCCAGGTTCAAACCCCACCCCCGCAAAATTGCCACTGTTGCTCCCTTGAGCAAGGCCCATAACTCACTTGCTCAGATGTGTAATGAGATAGAAATGTAAGTCGCTCTGGATAAGGGCGTCTGCTAAATGCCATAATATAAATGTGCGTGAAATTTTTTGTTCCATCCTGTACCATAACCATCTCATAAAAATCAATGTGAATGTTGTTTAGTAATACTTAACCTATCTTGACATCACAAGTCTGACATACCTATCGTAATTAGGAAGTAAGAAGTAATATATGATCACATTTGTATCTCCATTATAATTAACATAAAGTAAGATGTCAGTGCCATGACAGCATTACCACAAATTTCTGCTCATGCTTGTGTTACATGTAATGACAGACTCTTTTGAAACAACCCAAAGTTTCACTAAATGATGGAAATACTAAATACCCATTTCCCACTGGCTGGCAGGTGTCTGCTATTTTCTTATATGAAATGCCCATAATGTAGATTCAATGCAAATTCATTACAGTGCATTACATCATGTAACCATGATGAACCATGGTGAAACCATGACAACAAGCAGCAATAAAGGTTTAAATTGAGGCTTCATTCACACTTCACTGTGCCTAAAACAGAAAAAAAATGAATGACATTGATTTATACAGGAAGAAAGGTTTAAATACTGCAATGCAAGGAAATGTTTTCATTAACAGCAAAAAAAAAAAAAAGGGAATGAGATAACGGCACCTCAAAGTAACCATAACAACATTTCTATTATGGTGCTTATTCTTATAGGTGTGTGTTTGTATTTCTGCATATGTGAGTTGGAATTTTAGTAATAGGGAAGTAAGACATGCACAAAGCCTCTGTGCTTTGAAAGCTGTTAATCTTGGTACTGTTTTTGACAGATAACTGCTGGTGAAACAATTCTGCATCAACTTCTTTGTCTCTGCTTATTTATTTATTTATTTATTTATTTATGTGGATGATTTGTTTAGCACCATTTACATCTTATATGCAAAAATCCACTAACCCCATAATTAAATATTATTAGAGAAGCGGTAGTGCTGTTGTACTGAATATCAGCACAGCTGTGAGGTGGCCATAGGTAGGAGGGGCACAGCCTGAGCACAACCTCAAGAGTGATATTGCTGTTATAAAATAGGTCCACAAACACCATTTATTATGAACATATTATGATTTATTGTTTATTTAACCAGTACAATTAGGTACCGATGGTTAGTTTAATTAACATGGGTGAAAGTAGTTTTAAATTCTTACCTGTACTATGTAGCCAAAAGGTCAGAAGAATAAACCATGAATGTGAGACAATCCTGAGAACCTATTGAGATTTATTTTAGAATATCAGCTAACTTCCCGGGTTCTGGTGTTGAATCACAAATAGCGTTAAATGGAAACCTAGTGCGGTATGTAAGGTGTATCACTTCTTCCAAATATCAAATATTGCCATTGATCAGGGGTTAGAGAGGGATTTGGGATTCAGGAGCTAGTCAGTTCACGGCTAGCCACTACTAGCCGTGAACAGAACAACGCGGATGCATCAAAGGCAATTCGGATGTACTTAGAATTACAGTACTAATAAACAGTAACAGATGTGTTTTGTTGCTAAAAGTGCTTCCATTACAATGAAGTTATACTTCCAGCTGCTCGCCCCTAAACTTAGGTATTCATGAAGTAAGAGAAGATGAAATGTAAAGCATTATATTACTCGATAAATGTCATAACATCAATTTAAAAAAAAAACGGAATGTTATGTAATTTCTTCACAAACTTTGTTTTTATGACCAGGTGTTTAAAAATTTGCAGATTTTCCTCACCAAATCATCAAATGTCAATCTTTTCATTTACAGAAATTCAGAAAAATACAAGGAAATTTTTTAATATGTTGTTTCTGGTGTCATGAAAGCCAGTTATAATAGCATCAAGACATTGCTAGATGACTTGTCTTGATGCTATGATAAGTATGATAAGTACAGCTCTTTGGAGACATCAAAATTTGTCCAAAGCAATTTGTCAAAGTTCTAGATAACTAAGCAGCCTTTAAGTAGCTTCAAGATTTCTTTCCGAAGCTTTAAGTCATAGATTTAAAAAATTTATCTGGAATGTAGATACATACATTTTCTAAATAAAAAAATGCAAAATTTCAAAATACCAGTGTCATAGTCATAAAAGCAACGTTTGAGGGAATATGTTTAAAACATAAGCAATTAGAACATTACCCAGGAATCAAAATTGCGGTGCATTATGTAATCAACTTCAGGGTAGTACAACAGTAACTCTGAACAAGTCTTGCATGCTATCTCACAAAACTTTCCCTCCATACTATGTTTTTATAACACCAGCCAACGGTATGACAGTTATAGAGACACCAACCCACCTGTCCACCCCCCACATGTACAGTATACTACCTACACATATAGCAGTGTTACTGTGTGACTGGTGTAGCTGAGAAGCATTGGCCAGTCACAGGTTTGGATTTGCAATTTAGAACAGAAGAATGTTCCATTTAGCAAAGCCTGTCATGTCATGGGGTTTGACCCACCTTGGCCTTGAAACATAAGGCTGATCAATGAATATATGAATACAAACAAACAGTATAATAGTTAATGTGAATTTGTGAAACTGTCACTGTATGCAGTACATACAGTAAGTAAGTGTACAGGAGTACACTGACATAACTCTAGATGATTTGTTTTTTTTCTGTAATGCAGTGCATGCTGCATAGGAATCTATCTGAATGCTCTTCTCAAAAGGTCTCCTCCTTTCTAAATGTTACACATGAGATGATTTGTGAGCTAATTCATGAACTTTTGAGGTGAAAAATCCCATTAAACAGGCAGAGCTCATATACGCAGGAAAAAAACAATCCTCAATAAAATAATGAATCAAATTTGCCAAGCTCTATAAAGTTTATTGTTTTATCAATGGTAAATAGTGGAGTTAAAAATTTATTGCTTTTTCATTGTGGTTTCTTAGTTGCATTTTAAAACTTTGATCCAATTTACGATCCGTTACAGGTTGCAATTTAACAATTATCTTAGTATTATCCTGGGAGAAACAAACAATATGTTAAACCAGATAAAATTTCCAAGAGTTAGCAAAGAATTCTTCCTGTAAAGTATAACTGATTATCCAGAACGTCTTAATGCATATTGGGGTGTGTCAGAAACATGTGACTGACATTAAACAAAGGTTTTCAAAACCTCATATGTTGTGTTTGAGTCCTCTGTCATGGCTGGTGGGAGGACTGACCTTTGAACCAAGCCTGTATTACACTGGTTTTTCCAACACCAAAAGGTTTGGGTATGTGAGGAACTTGTGAGAGTTATTGTTACAGTAGTATTTGAACATACAAGGTAAAAATTGTTGTCATTTTACAGGCATTTTAAAAAGTAGAGTTTTTTAGCTATTAAATATGTTATGTGGAAAATGTAGTTTTATGAGTGTTTCCTGTAAATTTTTAGAAAAATGAATGCTTAGCTGCAAAGACACAATCTATGTCTAATATTTAATTTACATTAAAAGTGGTTGAGCAGACTTTTACATCTTGTACATCTTTAAATGTGCTAAATTCTTTAACTCATTTAGCTAGCCAGCTAAATAACACAATTTTGCATTCATCAACATCTATGTAAATCAAATTAAAATAAAGTTTAATAATAAAGTTTTACATTAAATTAGATTTAGAATTTTATAGTAAAATTTTTCAAATTCAATTCAAATACAATGAAAATATTGCACTAAAAAAGTATAAATATATAAAAATATATCATTTTTATATATCATATATCAGTCATATAAAACTTTCAAATCCAACAATCGAAGAACCACTGTAGTGCAACCAGGGACCATGGAGACCAATGAGGACTATTAAATTTATTCCCATTTGTACGACTTACAGTCAGCATTTACGCTCTCTCACTCTCTCATCTTCTATACAGCTTTATCCTGTATTCAGGGTCGTGGAGACCTGGAGCCTATCCCAGGAGACTTAGGGCACGAGGCAGGGTACACCCTGGACAGGGTGCCAATCAATCGCAGGGCACACACACACACTCTCACTACGGGCAATTTGGGAACGCCAATTAGCCTAACCTGCATATCTTTGGACTGTGGGAGGAAACCAGAGTACCCGGAGGAAACCCACCAAGCACGAGGAGAACATGCAAACTCCCAGTTTATACAGTAGCTGTTTACATCAAATAAAAAAAAAGAAACAACACTATTTTGTACATGAGAAAAATGAAAGCACTTAAGTTAAACATTCAAAATATTTTATTAATATTATATTCGAGTCAGCATAAGCGGAGGCACGGATTTCAGGCACAAAACAAGCAACAACAAAAAAAAACCATACAAAACATAATTCTCACAAAAGTTAAGATCTTATCTTTTCGGCACTTAAAACAACTTCATTAATTTAAATGGACATCTCTCTGGTTTTAATCCCGTAGGAAATACCGCTACAGCTACTTAAAACTGAGGTAAATGCTCACACCTAAAGTGTTTGCCTTCCTCCATAACTTACAGGAAAACTTATTTTCACGGGAGGCCTCCCAGCTTATCTCTGAGATACGCAAGTTTCAAATGGCACTTGACGGGAATGAATGGCTGGCTTTTGTTTTTACATAATGCAGGGGATGCCCCAAATTTTCACGGAAACTTCATTGAGCCTTGATTCAGACTTCTGGCCTGGTTCCAACACAACTGGGCTAAGTATTCACATTTCAGCCCTTTGTAAAGGATGTCTTTGTGAATCATCCCATTCTTTGCAACATTCTTTGGTATGTAGCAGCCAAAAAAAAAAAAGAACCCAGGTAACTACAATATCACTTCCCTGTCAATACACACCAAAGGAGTGAAGTCTAAAATTAGAGCAGTGAGGCGTTTTTTTGTTGTTGTTTTTTTTGTTCAAGGCCATTTCAAGGCAATTCAAAATAGTCATGCTGAGCTAACTCTTAGTAACACACAGAACTCGTTCTTAAAATGAACTACAACAGTTTCTGCATAGTTCACACTGCCCTTATCAAAGCTTACACAATGTTCCTGATCGTGGATTCGTGCAAATATGCTAGACTTGGGAGGGTCAAATCTGAACAAATGGATTACTGAGGCAGGTCAAGCTGCCTCCATCTCCTCCAAGATATCAGTTTCTCGCACCTCCTGCTGAACAGTGAGGTCCGGGGTTGGTGGAACCTGTGGAACCAGCGTGTGCTCTTTTCTCCAGCAGCAAGCACAACGCAGGCAGTCTTCCACATTATGCTTGAAGAGTTTGCGTGCCGGGTGGCAGAACTGGTAGAAGAGCAACATAAAGAGCACAGCAAGTCCATAACACACAATCAGTTGAACAACAAGCAGTGGTGCACACACATACTCATAAAAGTCTGACTTAAAGAAGTACCAGGCAACAATAAGTGCCACATTTTCAACGAAGCGAAATGTATAGTATAAGGCCAGGTGAATCCAGCGAGGCTGCTTCTCTATCAGTTCATGCTCGGCCAGGTTCAGCTGCACAGCCGACCAGCAGAAAACGTTGATGCAGGCATAGAGAAGTGTGACCATACACAGCACCACGCACGTACCCAGCTTGCTCAGGTTATTTTCTAAATTATCAGGCATCGAGGCTCTCCGTGCCCAGAACTCCACCCACGGCTGGAAGAAGAAGATGAGCAGGTTCGCCAGACCTACAGGAACCACCCAGAAGGTCAGGGCTGTGCTGAAGAGTACCAGTGAAGTGACACGAGTGGCAATCTCCAAGCCACGCCACAGCACCATGCACAAATAGGCACCGATCTTCATTCTCACTTTGTAATCGTCATAACGGATCTGGATTGCTAATACGCTGCACACCAGCGCCCCGTATGTGATTGATATCAGGGAGATGATCATCAGGGTAACTGGAAAAAAAAAAGGGGGGGAGCACTTCAGTACAAAATACAGTAACATTTTATTTTTATTTAGTAGCATTTCCAGAATGACAGTCTATCCTTACTTTATTCTTACTGTAAACCTTTAGGTCCCTTGCCATGTTTGTTTTAATTTGTTGCCAGCTTTTAATTCAGTTTAAACTGACAGGGATAGGCTCTTAGGAAGAAAGGGCTTAAGATACCATAATAAAACAAATACATGAGATTTATAGTTGCATAAAAATCCTTATTTTATTAGGCATTCACTCATCGCCTAACAATTTTACCCTGTATACAGGGTCGAGTGGGGCCTGGAGCCTATCCCAGGAGACTTGTGAGGTACACCATGGACAAGAAGCAAACCTATCGCAGGACGCTCGGACACACACACACACACACACACACACACACACACACACAAACACAAACACTACACACTACACACACACTAAAGGCAAATTGGGAACGTCAATTAGCCTAATCTGAATGTTTTTGGACTGTGGGAAGAAACCAGAGTACCCAGAGGAACGCCACCAAGGAAGGAACCTGGAGGTGCAAGTGTAAGCCACCATGCTGTCCTTATTAAACAGTAATCAATTATAATATTAAATACAGTTAAGTGGAAAGCATTGTATTTCGTTGACTATTGAATTTAATTATTTATTTCACTATTTCAAGCTGATGACTCTGATCTCTCAACATCAACTTAAAAACCAGATCGGACTGGATGAACTACAGAGTGGGTGAAAAGTAACTAGGCATTAAAAATTGGTAATAATGTCCATATTTCTAATCCAAATTTATTCAAACAATTTGTACATGACTTCTTGGAGACCATTCATGGAGGCCTGTCGTCCCAGCCAACGCCAAGGAAAATTCTGGTCCAACCACGCACGCACAGTAAAAGAAAAATGTGGTGGTTCACCATGGGGTGATGCACAATTGATACTACAACATCTATAGCCATTTAATATTTCTTAGTTAATTTTAACCCACCTTGTAGACCATGATCTGGAGTAATTACATAACTACTCGAGATGAGGGTGAAAAACTAACATCAGTAATATCAGCTCATGCACTTTATGCAAAATTGAACTGTAACATTTTAATAAACTTCTGTTAAACTAATTATTTGATCTTTTAATTATTCAGTTATGCATATAATCTAATCTATTTATTTTACACATAACTTCCACCAGTCTCCCCTTTCGTTCAACAAGATCCAGACCCAGAATAAAACTCACATCTAGTAGGAAGTAGGTATTTCTCTTGGATGGCAGCATACAGCTGGAGAGTGAGCTGAGGCGTGGAACCAAGGAATGCCTGGATGACAGCTGTGCGTTTAAAGGCATCACGGTGGACTGCCAGCTTGCGCTCTGAATGCCCAATTTCCCATTCCATAGGGGAGCCGACAGCTTTGCCATTTTTTAGCTTCATCTTCCTCGTGATGGTAACGTACGGCTCTTCCTGTCTCCCTGACTTGAAGTAAACTATCAAAGCTTCTATACACCTGTAAAGAGGATACAGAGAAGGTCTGATCAGGGGATGCAACCTGCAGTTCATACACCACTCTATTTACACTATAACCTAGAGAGTGGACACAAGTCCTGGACAGTACCAGTCAAAAGTTTGGATTTATATTCTACAACAATACTGGATTTTCTCAAACCTATGAAATAACACATATGGCATGATGTAATTAAGTAACAACACCACATCAGTTATAATTTTAAGATGAAGGATGGCTGTTATGGAATAGTTCTTGTAGGAACAATATTGGCAAGTGCATTTGCAAAACTCATCAAGCACCATGATGAAACTATCTCTCATGAAGACCATCCCAGGAAAACAAGATCAAAGCTTACCTCTGCTGAAATCACCAATTAACATGAAGGCTTTACCGAGCAGAAGTAGCAGACACATCTCGATATCAACTGTTCAGAGGCGATTATAGCACATTTGGGATTCTTTTGCCATTGTTTTACAACGTATGTACAACGGTTTTTAAAAAAAAAAAATATCGTGAACGTGATGCTGAATTAGGAAATAGAACAAAATAGTATATTTCTTTTTTTGTGATGTGGTGATGCGGTTTCGCTCACCTGCAACAAGCTATAAAGTAAAAGGTACTTTTCGTAGACTAAAATAAAAATGACCAATTGTTAATAAATTTAATAAACTTTTCGGAATTTGAACACTAGAGGTCGCTATGACCTCAGAAGAGACTGAGGTTGAAGTCCTTTTTATTAGTCTCAACCTACTCAAAGCGCTAATGGCGCTCATGGACACGTGTACGTACATTGTTGTTGTTACCAAGGTTTTGCAGATGATATTTAGCAGAATTAATATGACCTTCACTGAGTTCACAGAGAAATATCTCTCTCTCGCTCTCCCCCTGCTTGTGTGTGTGTGTGTGTGTGTGTGGGTGGTTGGGTGTCTTCTATGTCGGAAATCAGTTGCTACAGACTGGAGAATACATTATGAACTGCTTTTTTATTCAGCCTTGTGTAAGCCTTGAGAGCACTGAGGATGCTTTCACAAAAGCGACAGGATCCCAGTACATCTGACCGAAAATGTTCATAATATAAACAGTCCACATTTTGCCCGGGCACGGATCATCGTACTGTGTTTAAAAAGATTGTCTCGATCATGGTATGGCGTACTGGAATAAAATAGGAAAGCCAAACAGGAAATGTACCAATGGTTGGAACACCACATCATCAGTTCTGTCTGTCTTAGTGGAAATCTCTTTCTCAAATCCCACATCCGCTGAAGTACACATCCATAGCTGACAAATTTGGAGGGCACGTGGTACAAATCAATTGCGCCTAGTGTAAAAGCGGCCTGAGACACAACTCAGCTCTTTTTGTCGCTCTCTCTCTCTCTC
>JAOVVB010000050.1:375417-388862 GCA_028570985.1 Heterobranchus longifilis
ATTTACATTTAGGCATTTGGCAGATGCTCTTATCCAGAGCGACTTACATTTTTATCTCATTACACATCTGAGCAGTTAAGGTTAAGGGCCTTGCTCAAGGGCCCAACAGTGGCAATTTGGTGGTTGTCGGGTTTGAACGTGGAACCTTCCCGAACCGTAGTCCAATGCCTTAACCACTGAGCTACCCCTGGCCACATGTCTTTGGACTGTACCCGGAGGAAACCTGCCCAGCATGGGAAGAACAGGCAAACTGCATGCACGCAGGCCTAAAGCGGGAATCGAACCCAGTGTCTGAAGGTGCAAAGCAGCAGTGCTAACCACTAAGCCACCATGCTGCCAACATACGTTGAAGTAATACATATTTTATTATTTATTCTGTTAGGATGATGCAGTCTGGTACACTGGTATATGTGGAGATTTTGTTATCTGTCAATATGATTTAAATACTAAGATTTAAATATGATTCAGTTATTTCTCTGCCTCCTTGACCACAATTTTTTCTTATTAGGTTTTAATCTCTTCACTAAACATTAATTAACACTGCTAAGCTTCAACAAGGCTAGCACTGTACATTTGCAGTCATAATTCCAACTTGTTAAACTTTTAAAAAACAGAATAACTAATAAGTAATATCTCTAGACTTAATTTGAGTTCCATGTGCATAATACATTCCTGTACAATAGGTAAATAAAGTGAAACTATGAAAGTAAAATAAAAGCTACTGTTACTGTAAGAAACTGGAACAGCTTATAGTTACTGGCTATTATAGTTAGAGATAGCCTGTAATAAGGCATTATATAATTGTGTTTTATAACAATCTAAAACATTTAAGAGTGCGTGTGTGTGTGAGAGAGAGAGATTAGACTGTTTAACTGTCCTCATGTACACTAAACTTGTATGTGGAACAGCGCATGCGCGAAATCAAGACCGCGATCCAAATTGACCAAAAGAGGATTAAGAAGCACTGGGAACCTCGCACATGGAATCACCAAAGCACACTGGTTTTACCCATATTAGGTCGAAACATCCTGCGTGTCTAAGCAAACGTAGATGACAATGCGCGACCCTGTTCAGCGTGCTTGTGCTCAGCATGCGTTAGTTTCACTGTGGGTGTTATAAAGCTCAGCATGCCATCTGTAGCATCCCTCCTACTTACACCTTTACTTGGCTCTGACAAACTTGTGCTGAAGCTGTTTCTATTGTCTATAGAAGTCTGTTTATCTGGTTACAACTAACACAATTCCCATGCCTCTTATTTGCTGTGCAATCTGAGTGCGAAGCTGCTTATGACTGCACACATTTGTTGATAGAAAATGATCCAAAAAGCCTGAGACGGCAGGTCTGCAGAAACTTGCCCCTGCGCTCGGCAAACTCTAGCGCCTCTTGGAGCAACTCTCACAATACAGCTCGCGCTATATATTTAGCCGTGACACATTTCTGAACGCGGCGACACGTGAAGTCTGCTTTGCATAGGGTGTGTTTCGCGGCTCTAAAGAAACTACTACACTGAGATCAAGCAGCTAAATATCTAGCCCGAGGCAGAACCTGATTGACCGCTGGCACGGACGGACTGCAGGCGTGGCACAAGGGCTTGGGATGATCACGTGACTGCTTGGGGGTTGTCGGCAGCTGGTACATTTTCATGTGAATAATCATGACGTGCACTATACACTGGAATTTTAAAGAAATCTATGGCTTTAAGGATTGTGTAACAAAGATTTTAAAGCTTACAGCAAGTTGGTCAGGCTCTGTAGAAGTCAGTGCATTGTAAACATTTCTGGTAGTTTGCTTATATGTCCCATAGCGCCTGCAAATACGGTATGCCTGTAACGACTTTTGTTCACGTGATACATATTGGCGTCTTGCACCTACCTCATGATCGGTCCCATTTGGAGCAGGTGCATGAAGAGCATAAGAGGTCGGTCTCTACCTAAATCCCGATGGACGAAAGTTAAGGTGAGCTGAGTGAGCACAGAAGGCACCAGGATAAATGTAATGGTCAAACCCATCCATATTACATCGTTGCTCTTGTGATACATGCTGGACAGAACAGAGGCGCATATAAACTCAGCACAGTAGAGGACAGTCGCCCACACCACGCTGAACGGGGGAAGAATTTTGCTGTGGTTGATCACCATAACAACGCCGTTTTCATTCGGTACCACGGTGACCTGAGGGATCTCCGAGATGTCGTCCTCCACCGTCTCGTCCATATTGTTTACCGAGCTCAGCTGCTTTACAGACTCAGGGTTGTGATCGTGATTTTTCATGTCAGTTAACATCACCACTGCCACATTTACACGTAAACGCACGTTATGCTAATCGGAGTGCTCGTCAAAGCTTGAATCGATTCACGTGGCTTTGATCGAAACTCCACATTCCAGCGATTTGGACGATACAGTGGAGTAGACTGATCTGACCCTTATTTTCCCAGACACTGTCTTCATGATTGCCCACTCGAATCAAAGAGATCCATGATAAACCTTCCAAGTTCAAGTTACAGTTGAACAAGACAAACACGTAGTCGACAGCCCGAGGATATTCCCGTCGCTGCCAAAACGTCTCGTCCCCTCAAGGCTCTGGTCTCTTCGCACTGTAACTAGGGTTGTTCGAGCACGAAGCCCCTGTTAAACATACCATTCAAATAAAACCGCGCGTCCGAGTAACGTATGTCAGTGTGCCATTCAAACTCCACGACAGAACTCCCAGAAATCTATGTTGTTCGCCTGCTGTTTATGATCAGCACAACCAGGTGTGTCTCAACACGCGTTTCCTGACAGCGCGCTATTGCTTTGCTTAGCGCTCCGGCGGGTCCTAGCGCCCGACGGTTAAAGCACCAGAGCTAAAGCGTGTCTCCCACACGGCACCGAACATCCGGAGCGATGAGAAAGAAATCACTTCAACTTAACACGTAGCGAAACATCTTATTCAAGCTAAAGCTACTCCTGACAATTTTTTTCAGCGTTTTTGAGACTGCTACGTATGTGCTACAAAGAAACGTAATAATAAAACAATCCATTACGTTTGCGATACTAGGAAAAACTGGCGCGAATAAGTATATAATTTGGTAACCAAACTGGAACTAATGTCAGTAGTGTATTTAATCGTATTTAAATTATATTCGGTAGAATTTTCTTTCTGTTAAACCTGGTGCAGTGATTCCAGCAGTTAAGGTGGAATTAAGAGCCCTAAACTTTAAAATTAATTTAAGAGCCCTAAACTTTGACTGTCTATCTTCTATATGCGGTAAAGACATGTGCTCATTGGTACTTCTTTTAATTAAAGCCGACTGTGTTTATGCGTTTTAATTTGTTTAGGCTTTAAAGTCATTACAGTCTTCGACCATGGGTGGAAAAGGAAAACGGATCTGTTTTAACTTCTTTACAAAAAATAAAAGAGAGATAATCCAACTGTAAATGGCAAATGATAACAGAACATTTTATACCTAATACACTAAAAGTAATAACCTATTTGTGCTCACCATCACTCATTCACCATGTACTACTGTATCCTGTATACAGCGTCGCAGGGGGCCTGGAGCCTATCCCACAAGGCGGGGTACACCCTGGACAGTGTGCCAATCCGTCACAGGGCACACGCACACACACACTACAGACAATTTAGAGACACCAATTAACCTAATATGTTTGTCTTTGGACTGTGGGAGAGAACTGGAGCACCCAGAGGAAACCTACCAACCAATGGGAGCTGCAAGGCATTGGTGCAAACAACTAAGCAACCGTGCCACCTTTACCAACTTAATTATTTACTTATAGTAAAAAAATAAATATGAAGTAAATCATGAGCATATGCAATATTTTACAGTCAGCAATATTTCACTTATAAACTGACTTCTGATCTAGTCACATGTCATGTCATAGAACCAGAAAATAATGTACATTTTAATCCAAATAGCGCAGTAAAATTAAATAGAAAGCAGTTCTAGTTCACACTTTTTAACCACCAGGGGTGTCTGTTGAAGGGATAGCATTCAGACAACACAGACT
This sequence comes from Heterobranchus longifilis, assembly GCA_028570985.1. Taxonomy (NCBI): domain Eukaryota; kingdom Metazoa; phylum Chordata; class Actinopteri; order Siluriformes; family Clariidae; genus Heterobranchus; species Heterobranchus longifilis. The sequence goes on from JAOVVB010000050.1 coordinate 379,425, forward strand.
TGATTTAAGAGGATTATATGGTTTTGCACAAACATGGAGTGTGTGCAACCAACTTGAGTGGATACTGTCACTAAAGCAAAAAAGAGACATACCAAGATATTTTCTACTTTCTAGTTTTATTACTAACATAATTTATACTGAAATTATAATATCTGGGGAGATTAGTGGCCTTGGTCTCTGCCTGCCATCCTGTGCTTGGGGAGCTGCAGTGCGCTGGGTGTTTTGGTACCTTTCTGTCGTAACCATCATTGACTGGTTCTGCGATTTGCTACACTGGCTTTTTTATGTGATCTGTTTGAACAGTCTGGCCTTTGGTCTGCACGGGCATGGGTGAGCCTTAGGTTACCATGACCCTGCCACCAGTTTACTGTGTATAATTTATGATTAATATTAATATGTTATGACAGATCAGTGTATATGCACAATATATTAAATAAGCATCAATAAATGCAGTCAGGATTAGTCACTGACATGTTTGCGCTTAGAGGATTGTTAATTAACATGACATCATTTAAGGGCTTGAACTGAAGAGAATGTATCGCGTGTGATTCAATTATAGAACCTTACCCTGAAGTGCATTAGTCCAATGCTTTATATTTTATACATAATAGTGTGCATTACTCTACTGCATAGATTTCAAACCCTGTTTTTTAACCACTGTGCTATTTTCCCTTCCTTTAACACACCTAAATTAACAAATCACTTTGAGCAGCAGCCCTTCCTGGGAATGAAATCAGTGTGTTAAAGCAGAGAAAACACTAAAATGTAAGACAGGAATTCTTCCAGAACCAGGGTCTGGAAACTGTGCTAATAAATCTTATAGCACAGTAAGCAGGTCATTTACTTAATCTACTAAAGGGGCACCATGTCATGACCGACCTTGCAATCTGACCCCTTTCTTATAAGCTAGGAATACAAAGAAAATAATTTCCCTGTACCGTAAGTCAATTGAGAAATACATTCTATTTCTTTTAGTTAACCTAGTATCACAGTTGCCTTAAACATGAATAGTTTTAATAATCAGGAAAATCGGTTAAGTAAACTGACACAGTACTGGTGGATTGTACAATAACTGAGATTGTCCTATAGCAAGAGTTATTTCTTTTGTTGTCATGGTCACAAGACGATCCTAACCCATACAAGAAGTAGCTCTGTTACTCCACAGCTTTTTTTTTTTTTTTTACATCTGAGAGTGCATGCAAGAAAATTGATCTTCTGCCCTTCTGTAATTGCATTAAACTTGAAACTAAACCACAAGCAGCATCGTAATATTATCCTAGAAGCCAAGGATGAGAGATGCATTTGGATGCTCATTTAATGGATTCTTCTTTTGTATAGTCAATTATGTGAATGGTATGGCCTTCTACCCTAAGATAATGGACGACACAAAACTCAGTAACACCAAAATTGTTTTTAAGGACCTCTAGTGGCCAGAAATAGCTCACACTGTAAAAGACACCAGTGTAAAATGTATGTACAGTAAATAAAATGTGTTACATTCTTAAACAACTAAGGTAAGTACACTATTAATAAAATGTTGACTTTACCTTAGTGGTTTTAACTGCAACCACTAATTCTAGGGAATACAATGAGATTACTGTTCTCAACAGTTCTTTAAACAGCACAGGGGTGTCTTTCAGGTCAACCAGGTCGTGATTCTTGATTTTTTTTTTGTCATTTTTAAAATTAAACTTTAATTCTGTAAATGGTAGATAGCCAAGCTATTATATTTTTTAGTGAAAAATGAATCACTTAGAATAGAAATACTGCTGAGAATCACTCCAACTTACCAAAGAGCATATAGACCTCTTAAGTGTAATTCCATTTATTCACAAATCTTCCATTGGTATATATGAAAAGTGGAACACGTTGTTTAGCACCATGTCCAGATCCCAGTGAAGGACCAGTTGTGGAAGATGTTCCTTATCATTATGAAATGTTTTTGAGTAGTTTTATGTATTTGGTTTTAGCTGCAAACTGTTAACCAGTATCTGGTGGGGAGACAGTGCTACCACATACACCTTTAGGACAAATTCAAAAAGAAAGGATCCTAGCAATAAAATATATTGCACATAGTGTAGGATACGGGACTTATGCTCAGTGTTTTACATCATGGTGAAAAAAAATTAGTTTGCCCACTGGTGTTTACACATACACTCATTAACAAATCTGACCCCTTGCAAGATGCTAGTATGTTGGGAGTGGTTGCCAAGAGCTAGATCAACAACACTGTTTTTATAATCTGTCAGATATGCAGTGTTATCTATAACTGGCAGGAAAGCATACAATTGTATATTTATCCAGTCATCTTGCTGTGTCTCTGTCTCTGCCCTGTCTGTGAACCACTGACAGACAGCATATACATTAAATACAAATCCCCTATCTGTCTGTATATCTATTTACTGCTCCCAATATCGTAGGGCACACACACACAAACTCACACACTACAGACAATTTGGGAACGCCAATTAGCCTAACCTGCATATCTTTGGACTGTGTGAGGAAACCGGAGTTACTGGAGAAAACCCACCAAGCACAGGGAGAACATGCAAACTCCATGCACACAAAGACGGGAATCGAGCCTGGCTGGGAATCGAACCTGGCCGGGAATCAAACCTGGACCCTGGAGGTCTCAACTAAAGATATTTAGTTGAGACCACAGTATTTTTAATCCAATGTAGTTAGTGCTGTTTTAGCCTCATTAAGCCCGGTTCCTATGGACTGCTTCAACTTGGTTCAGCTTCATGTGTGACCATTTTCTAATGTTTGCATTAAAATAAAATCCTCCTGCTTGTTCAATTCACATGTGCCGCCTCAACCAGGTGCCTTGCCAATCCTTCTGGATAGGTCTTTATATCTAATTGAAATCCTGTTTGGATATGTTTAATTTGAATGATGATTCCATATTTAGTTACACCCAGGGCTTAATTAATAAACCATTAGGCAGCAGTACAGCAAGAGATGTTAACATGGAGGGGAAAAAAATTATGATGACCACATTACAAAGAGGGATTGCAAGATTTGCAATATAGAATTTTACTATGGACAGAAGGAGACTTTTGTCTGAAGCTTCACAACAATCTTTTTGTAAATATTTTTGTTAAATTAACATAGCATGCATAACAATTTTAAATAAAGAAGAATTGCTTAGGTTGCATAATTATTCAAGTTACTCAAAAAGTAACCCCCCCCCCCACACACACAAAAAAAAAACAAATACAGCACGGTGTTAAATATAGGTATGGGGCATCAAGTTGCACAGATGAAAATGGCACATCACTGGCTTTTTTTTGTATTTTCCCTATTTTTTTAAAGATAAATTAAGATAATCCTTTATAAACCCCACAATGCAGAAATTTTCAGAGTTCCAGCAACAAAGGAGTAGCCATATAACAAAAGAAGTACAATAATTATGTAGAAATAAGTACACAGACTCAACAAGAAAATTCCAATTATTCCCATTCCCAAATTTACAAAGTTCTAGTGTGAGCAGATTACTGGGTGCAGTATGTAAAGCTTAACAGCAGCAGAAAGAAATGACCCGCACTCTTTTCTTCACATGCTGTGGGTTAAGAACCTTGTAACTAAAGGAGCTAACCTGTTGTAAGAATTATTTTATATATAAAGGAGTTATTTATACTCTCTTGCTCTCTTCCTCATAGATCTGATATTAATGTGTTAAATATTCCTTGCTGTTTTTCTGTCTCCTCCTGCATCTGTTCTTAAAGGTGCGAATGCTCCCACGCTCACCTTCTCATTCTCTCTTTATGTCTCTCTCTCTATCTCCCCATGTCTCCCTAATTGTGTATTTGTGTCTGGACGGACACCTCTCTGTCTTCCTCTCCTTTGATTCTTCAGGATCTCACCAGGACATTTACAATGATTTATGATCTTTGAAGTAACATATGTCGATGGCATAAGCATTTGGTCAAACATATAAAAACCCCATCTTTTGCTTTTAATAAACAGAGACCTTTCTGACAGACAACGTGTGCGTGTGTGTGTGTTTGACTGAATCTCTCCTGGCGAAGCTTACCGAAGCACAGCAGCCAGACTGAGCAACTCACCTCTTCTACTACGCAACTTTAAAAAATTTACACCTGTGCTGTCAGAATCCTGCGACCCTGAACACAGGATAAATCGGTATAGACGATGAGTGAGAGTGAGTGAGCTGTCAGAATGTTGTGCATACAGTAGGGCATGTTCTTCAACATGGATGAAAACTTTATCATTCTCTGTTCTCCCATGAACTCTACTGGACTGAGATGACACCTCAAAATAGAACTGTCCTTCTTTACAAGGAAGTCTTTTCTTGTCATCAGCTGGAATGCAGCTGCACCACATACCACTCCAAAGCAGATCTGTGATGCTGCCACTCGCAGACCACTCCAAAGCAGATCTGTGATGCTGCCACTCGCAGACCACTCTAAAGTAGATGTGTGATGCTGCCACTAGCCGACCACTCTAAAGTAGATGTGTGATGCTGCCACTCATGCAATGAGTCTGCTCTGGCCTATCTTAAATTGTGCTAGGCCCACTATTTAAGAAAGGCCAGAGCAGACTCTCTGTTGAGAAGTGTAAAGTCTTTTGAACTACAGGGGGTGCTCTTAAGCACATTTTTTTGTCTGAGTGGCATCATCAGTCCAGTTTTAATATTTACAATACACAGTTTATTTAGATATGATTTAGCAAACTCAGTGCCCATTTCCAGGATGTTCTCTGGTCTAATGGAGACCAGTTTGCACCTGCGGGAGTCCACCACAAACTCTTTGGTTCTTCCCTGCATTGATTTGGACTGGCACCAATCCACAAAGTCCTAGATCAGTTTTCTGTATTTCCTGTCATCCTCGTCCTCAGTGAGAATGACAATTATGGAGTCATCAGATTCATGATGACGCAACATTTTAAACTAACCCAGATTAAAGGTTACATCAGTCTGTTTGCGTGTTCTCCCTGTGCCTGCATGAATTTCCTGTTCATCCCTCATGCTGTTTAGGGTGAATTTCCAGGGGTCTTTGTTAACACCTTGGATGCTCTTGAGGACACCTGGAATATGACTCCACTTATATGAAATTAATAATAAAGAATCCATTGGAATATGCTTATTACAAATCTGTAGTCACAATTAGCATGACATGGAATGCAAAGCATATGCAACAGGAGTCATTTATGGAAGACATTTAGGTTTCTTAGATATAGAATCCACCTCCTTTTTAATATCTTATTTAAATAAATGAAAATGAAATTAAATGCTATACAGTGCTATACAGAAACAAGGCCAGGATTCCTTGCCACTTTTCATACCCTGCTCTGGCACAAAACCACCTTTGGTTCTGGGCTGTTGCTGGATTATAAACCTGTATAACTCGCTCTATCTGCTCTTGTTGATTTAACACTGAATAGAAGATACAGTCCTTCAATATTTGTCAGACATTGTCTAGTGCTTCCTGAGCCTGTGTGTTGAAAAACCTTTCCAGGTCCTAGCATCAGATGGCATAGTGGCTCTGTACCAGTCTCTAGCAATGCCATTTGAGCCAGGAAAACTTGCTTCGTCTTAACCCCTTAAGTGTTAACCCACTGATTTACTACATCTCGTCCTTATGAATCTCACACAATAACTCGGAGTGTTCATTACAGTACTGCATTGTTACTAACACCTCTTGCATTTGGTCCATGTATCCTCTCAGCTACTTTCTGTAGTTTAATCCTACTTTTTTGAATGGGACTGAGCAAGCTTTCTGCCAGTTTCTATTCCTGATATGACACAGCAGCTAAGGAGCTGACACTTTATACTTTTGAGATTGCTAAGAAGTTTCTGTGCCACTCATACTAATGTTACTTCAAGGTTCTGTAAATGTTCGCTCTAGTTCCATTTTCGGCATTGTAAAATACAATGCCTAGCCAAAACAACTGAACAGTTTGGTTTAAATATGCGAATGTTTTAAAACTTAAGAAAATGCTTAAGAAATGCTTAAATGATCATTACTGCAGGAATTAACTTGCATTCATGGAAGAAATCTATAGATGTGGATCCATAGATACTTGTTATTCAGTAGATTCAGCGAGTCAACGGACTTCATTTTATATTTTATTACCACATAACATTGCTGAGCCTAGAGACCTGACCAACTGAAGCAACACCCAATTATACATACAGTAACACTAGCTACAGAGGCTTGTACAGTAGGCACTACGCTTAATTAGTATATAATTTTGTGCACTTCCCTCCTTACCCTGATGAGCCCATCTCTTTTGAATAAGGTAAATCGGGACTCATCAGATCACACCCTTTGCTCCACAGTACAGTTTTCCCCCTCCCTAGCATCCTCACTAACAAGTCATGTTCTTATAGCCATGCAGTTGTTTAGTCATATGAGCTTAGTGCTATGAGTTTAGTTCTGTGAGCTTCTGTTCTATTGTGTGTGCGGAAGTACTGAAGTACTGTTGCACCCAGTAATCTGCTCACTTCCACTATTAAACAGAGCTGTGTTTTTTTTTTTGTTTTTTTTTTTACAGTGCAACTTCACCAAGCATTTAGGTGATCTCAGTCATTCATGATTTTTTTTCTGACTACATTTCTTCCACATGGTTGACAGTGTATATATTTTCTATAATTCCATGTTTTAATACTGTGTTGGACAGTTCTTAAACAATTTCTAGTCATTTCTGCAGTTTCCTTAGGTGTTTTCTTTGCTTGATGCAGGTCAATAATTTGATCCCCCTGAAACACAGTATCATATTTTCTACATCTACGGGATGTGTCTTCTGACAGTTGTTTAAGAAATTAGTTTTTTTTTAACATTATTTGTGAATCTCTCTTTAGGCTAGATAAATAAACCATTACCTGCCTATAAGGACAGCAGATGTCACTGAAGCTCATGTGATTAGTAAGAAGCATAAACCTACTTGGCTCCTCCCAGATAAGGAGACAGGATTAGAGCTGTAAATTGAGCCTGATTAGGATTTCAGTACACTGTGCAAAGTGCTACAGACAAAGAAAACATAAACATGCAAATGAATAAGAACATATTACTGTAAGTAATTTCATTTTTTTGCAAACTTCATAACAAAATTTAATCTGTTTGTCTCATATAGTTGTGCTACTTAACTTCAATGTAACCTGTGCTAAATGCCCTCAAACTGCTAAATCAATGGCACACTTAAGTTTGGTTTAGTGTACTGCATTTAAAGTAACTTCATTTTTTCAGAATATTGTTGATTTGTTGATTTCATACCCCATAATTAAATAACCTTGTTTGCATTTTGTGGTGAAGTTGGAATGGATACTGTTTTAGTCTGGTGTTACATGTTCCTCAGCTCTGGTGAACAGCAGTTGTTTCTAGCTGCAATTCATTCTTAAATAAATGTCCACATTTTTTTCAGCAGCTTTACAATTAATATAACTTCTGCTATATACCATCTGTGTGTAGATTTGAATCAAGAAGAAGATGGTTCTCTCCTCCTCCTCATCTCAATATGTTCAGTTTGATGAGCAACTGCTGCAACTGGGTTTCCAAACTCCAGCAACCCATGAGGTAAATGCTGATCAGAGGATTTGCATGAACAAATCCTGGCACTGCCAAGCTGCCACTGTTAAGCCAGTGAGCATTGGGGTTTACCATCATCTGCTTAGTTTAGCTACAAGGCCAAAGTTAGTCAAATAGTTTAGGCTTGAGAAATTACAGTGATGAACTAGTAATGTGCATCTTATGTGTTCTTTCAGGAAAATTACTTTGCTGGTGGTTGGTCTTGACAAGGCTGGAAAAACACTGTGTATCAGAGGGATGTTAAGAGGTAAGTGTCTAATATAAAATGACGTATATAATTTTACATTTATGGAAAAACGGTACGTACACCCAAATTTAATTATGCTTTTATGTATGAGGGTGAGGGCATCTTTACAAACAAATGTTCTCAGGTAGCAACAAAAACACAAGAGATTTCTATATATACTATTTTTTGTCAGATGGAGGGAAATAAACACACACCATTTACTTTTGCAATTATCAGTCAAGTGTTACTAATGAAATTCACAGGGCAAATTAAGCATCAATGAGTTTGACTACCTCAGGTGTAAGTCTACATCATGGCAATAAGAAAGAAAAATATTCTGTGATCTAAGAAAAGACATTTTGTTCCTGATCATTGATCTGGAAATGGTCATAAGACCATCTCCAAACACTTTGACATTCATTCTGCAGTGGAAAAGGATTGTTTATAAATGGAAATCCTTCAAGAACATTGCAAATTGTTTTGTACCCATATGACCTGGGAAAATTGAAGTGATTGATCCAGTGAACCATACTTACTGGAAGAATCTTGAGACAAATGTGAGGAAATCTGTCCAGCAGGTTAAGCTGGCCTGAATTTGGGTCATGCAACAGGACAATGACGTCAGGCACAAATTTTCACTCAAGTTTGTCACTTAGATTGCAGATTGAAGTCCAATGTTTGTTTACTTTTGGAAAAAAATGACTATGTACTGAACATTTGTTTGTTAGAAATGGCCTTGATCTTAAATGAACAAACAAACAAAAAAATAACAAACCAATAAATAACAAAATGAAGGGCATCCTTCTTTTTCCCATTACTCTATATAAATAATGATTAAGGTTCTATTTTCTATATCTACCCTATGTGTAGCTCCCCATGGAGAAGTGACTCCTACTCATGGATCTGTCCACTATGAGGTGAGGATGGATAATGTCCTGGTGAATTTGTTGGACTTGGGTGGAGGTTCAGAGTTTCGCTCATGCTGGAGAGAATATTACGGTGAGGCCCATGGAATCGTTTTTGCGTTGGACTCCAGCGATAGACACAGAATAAAAGAGGTCAAAGATATTCTGACAGACATGCTGAGACAGCCTAGAGTGGCTGGAAAGCCCCTACTAATGTAAGCCATAATTTAAATATATTTTATAGCTTTAAATGCTCTTTACAGTTATCCTTAAAATTGTATAATTTGTTACCTCCAAATGCAAAATGAATTATTTTTACAAACTGTTTCTCTTTACAGATTAGCAAATAAACAAGATAAAATGAATGCCCTAACGGGAAGTGAACTGATTGAGATCCTGTCCCTGGAAAAACTGGTGAATCAGAGCCGGTCTCTGTGCCACATTGTAAGTAGCATCCTGGGTTATGACACAATATGCTGGGAGAAATACAAATGTTTCCAGAGTTGTGTGCTTTTTATTATTTACATTGCATGAGAAGTTGTATGAAAAATAAAGTTTTTGTCTCACAAAAGGAGCCATGCTCTGCCTTAATGGACCTGCAGCGATGGTCAGACAGGAAGACATTGCGAGGGCTCAGGTGGTTACTACGGGCTGTATGCCTTGACTATCCAGAACTCTCTGCCCGTGTAGTCAGAGATGGTGGAATGGCACCAGGACCAGAGGAGAAAGAAAGTAAAGGGAAGGATGAAAAAGGTCATAA
>JAOVVB010000050.1:403623-421305 GCA_028570985.1 Heterobranchus longifilis
TAGAATGAATGTCTTGTTACGTCCGCGAACGCATTTGTTTATTTAATATAATCGCAACATTTGCTGTAATGTAATCGCATAGGCTGACATCGCGATTGCGATATGGTTAATCGTGCAGCACTAGACCATAAGTATTTGGACAACAGCACTATTTTATTTTTCTTCTGAGAAGCAATAAAGGTTTAACTGTAGACTTGGCGGATTTCTTTCAAGGGGTTTTACAACAAAAAAAGGCAAATATTTAGGGATTGCAAGATTTTTAAAAGTAGTTTTTAATCAAATAAAAATCATTTGCAATAGGTAACTGCCTGATGTCTGTAACCCGTGACGATCACCAAATGCTTAGTTCCTTCCCATGAGATGCTTTGTCAAAGTTTCACTGCTTTGTATCAGCTTTTCCTACCCTTCTTGCTTCTCTCTTCCCATTATTCTGGTACAGGTTAAGTAGTGTTTCCCACAGGACTAGATTATATATTATATAATCAGTCATATTTTACGGGGCTTTATGGAAAAAACAAAACATATTCTAATTCCCTTATCATATACAGAAGGAAGCTCTGAAAATTAGAAATAATGCCGCCTTTTTGAGAACTCTCCTTTTCTGCCCTGCTCTACTTTTACTGCTCTAGCTTCTCTAGGAGGCTCTACCACAGCCAGATGTTACATACGGTATACTCTCCTCATTTATTATTTAAATGGTCCAGCTCTGTTTCCCCTTCATGCATGCTGATTGTGTGTGGGGTTCAGTGTGTATTAAATGCAGAGATGTGTATCATTATTCCCTCAGAAAGGAGAAAGCTAAAATAATTCATGCTTGCTATCTGATTCAGTTCTGTTTTGCTGTGTCAGGCACAGATACAACCTCAGCAATCCTGAAATCACTTGGTTGAAAATTAACAAGGAGGCTGATGAAGTAAAATAATTTCTTATTCTTAGTGTATCAGAAATTTTTACACATAGTATTTTTTTCCCCTCTGCTTCCATCTCTAATTGTGAGTTGGGTCAGTTGTGTGGAGAACAGGGAAAATAATTCTGTATAGAACAGCTGGTTCCTTGATTTGAGAATCTTTGGTAATCTTTTTATTCCTTATTTTTGTCAAGTGACATCCAGACATACTGTACAGTAGTGTCTTAACGGAAACTGTTCCCTGTTAATCATGAGGTTTGTATTTGTCTTCCACAGTTCAGGAGGGCACAGTGGTAAGAGGCAATGATGAACTTGAAAGGAACTTGGTAGTGGTAGAAACTGTTGCTCTTCGTCATGGTCTTCCACCGGATGCTATCTCCTTGCTTCTCGACTTGGCACTAAGTCTCCGAGCAGGTAAGAGCATTTTTCCTTTATGTTGGCCATTTTATTTTTTCGACTATAGTAGTACATGTGTAAAGACTGTTTTGAAATTTGTGGCAAATGGAAATTCACATTTAATTCTTAAATCTTGTGGAGTCAAACTTCTTTGAGTATTTTTCTTCCCCAGTGCGACTGGATAAAGCAAGCATGTGGGGAGCAAACATCGGAAGTAACATCAGTATTCACTGCTTTCCTCAAGATATGAAACAACAAAATATTGCAATACCTAAAATTGATATACGTACAGCCATTGACATACAGACGTACAAGGGGCATAATGGTGCAACATAACAAAATACAGTAATAAGAATAAAATCTCTCTTTTTTTCTTTATATAATCTTCTACCACATTAATGCACTTACCCCAGAGCTTCACTAGTGCTTGGACACCAAGGCAAAAAAAATCTCAGCATGCCGGAGCCATGATAGGTCTGCCTGCTTCATATGTAAAACACTGGCCTCCCAGGAACTTCTTTTATGGCCCAAATATGTGGAAATGGCTTGGATCAAGGTCAGGACTGTACAGGGGATCTGCAATAATTCCCAGCTAAGCTTGTGAATGATTGTGTAAACCATTCGTAAAACTTCTTTAAAATATTTATCATTCAGATGGTTTACTGCACAGCTCATCACCATACTGTGCTTGAAGTCATCTGTAAATGTGAACCAGTTTTACAAGTTAAATTAAGAAAACTTTCATCACAAGTCCCACTCGAGTTTGACCTGAACACCACTCGTATAAGAAGGGCTGTTAATAAAATTTCTATTACGATTATCAGCTTCCAAAGATAATCAATATTGAACCGTTATTGCGCCACACTCCACTACACAATATATAATTAATCATTTCAATTGTGGTAGCTCAATTTTTCTACAAAATCACACCAGAGAGTGGCATCTTCTCCCTTGATCAGGTTGCATTCATGGTCTGTAAGTTTGACATTTGGGGGAAGGGGTGCTGCAGTAGTGCTGAGCCATGCCCCTCCACTCACACACTCCCTGGACTGTCAACCAGTGTTAGTCCTTACATCTTGGGAACTGGGTTTACTAGGGTGGAGTCATTTTCGTGTTCACTTTTTCATTATAAACCAAACTGTTTAGTTCACCATTTATTGATAATAGATAATGTAGTAAAGAACAGTCATCCACATTTTTGTTTGCTGAATGTTACTTGCTAAAATCCCTGCCGCAGTCCTCAGTATTATTAGATCGGGTGAATCGGTAGTCTAGATTTTTAATTAATCCCTGTTATATAAGGTTGACTAAAATTATGAGAGGAAGATGGCTGTGGTCTGTTCTCTTAGTAGCAATTTCTTGCTTTTAAATTTATTTCATGTACTTTCAAGTATTTTATATAAATTTGTTTGTGTTGGTCTTGGTAGCAGGGTTTTTTTCTCTTTTTTTTCTATTAGTTAATGCTGATAAAATCATTAGGGCTGATTAAAATAAAAAATGGAGTTTTACTTTTGATTGCTGGACGTTTTTACACTTGATATTCTACACACACTGTAGTTAAGCTTCTCAAAATACAACATGTGTTGAAATATGCATGCTGCTTATTTCCTCACTGGTGCTTGCTCAGATATACTCCTTAGGTAGAAAAATTTGGTACTGAATGACCATACATTTAAAAAATAGATTAGCATCAAATAGTTCTTAATTGTATACAAGCTTTTTGCAAGCGTTACATTCAAATTATTGAAAAAATTACTTTTGTTCAAACATTAATATTACTAGTCTGTATTACCAGCATGATTTGATTATCCCAGTGTTGTTAATTAAAGCTGATAGATGTCACATTTTTGGATTTTTCGACCAGTGTTGTTCAACTGTCTAAACTGTTCTTGTCATTTCATAGGTGGTGTGACATGTTTGCGGATTTTGAAGTTTTTGATACCTGCTACAGTAGTGCCACAGGAAGCCATTGTACGATGTATATCTTGGCTGTGTGTAGGGAAAATGGCAATGAATGCCCAGGTAATAATTTATGCATGCAGCGTTTTGCTTAGTCTTATGTACCTATTATCCGTTTTCCAGAAAACTTACCGGTGTTGCTTTTTTTCTTTTTTTCTTTTTTAAGGTCCTTTTTCTGCGCTGGGTTCTTACTGTTTTTGACCTTATTGACTGCAAAGACCAGCTGAGATCTCTCTATGGCTTTATTTTCAGCTTTGTGACTGAAGAAAATCTGGTACTCTCGTCTTTTGTTTTTACTTACCATATCTTAAAACAAGTCAGTATTGCACATATACAGGGTGGGCCAATGAGAAAGGTAGCTCGCCTTCAGCGATAGTGTGGTAAGATGAATGAGCAAGTGGATTGTTTTTATTCAGTTACCCACAAGTTACAATAGATGCTGAAAGTGGTCCTCATTTACATCTGTTCACCTTTTATGCACGTCTGAGAATGTCCGCTTGATACTGTTTGCAGTTCTTTAACAGTTATGCTGCTAGTAGTGTTCGTAATGAAAAAAGCCCGGACACTGTACATGGGACGAGACCTTGTTGCCAGATACACGAACAGTCAGCAGACAAAGCATGGGGCTACTGCCTTCTCCAAAGAGCATGTCACCAGGATTGGAAGTGGGCTACTTTTCCATAGCCCACCCTGTACTATGCTAGGACAGATTATTGATCAGCAGGCTAATCACTACTTTTTTTATTTTGTTTTAGTGTCCTTTCATCTGTCACTTCTTGTACCTTTTAACAATGAAGGAGCATGGTAAGTTTTTAATTAATAAAATAAATAAAGCCATTTGTTGACATAAACACATTTCACTATTTTGCTGTTTTCCACAGTGCAGCCATACAGAGTAAGGAAACTGATGGATGTTCAGGTCAAAATGGTAATGGCATTAAATATCATTAAGCACTTTTTGTTTTATTTTTCTATTCTGAAATTCATAATTTTTTAAAAAGAGTATTGGTTATTTACGTATACAGTGCCTTCTTTTTGCTTTCTGTCCTCCAATAGGGCAGGCAGCCCTTCCTCATGCAGCTCCTTGCTGTGTACAAAGTATTTCGGCCAGAGCTGGTGACAATGTCTGTGCCGTCAAGAATGAGAGTGAGTGTGTCCATTTAAAACATGGTAATATACCTCTGCTCTAGGAGTAATCTTATCTGATGTACCAACTTGCCTGTCTGCATGGTTTCAGTTGGGCTTCAAGAACTACAATTCCACCTGGAAAGCAGCTCTCAGTGCTGTGCAAAAGAGGAACCGGGCTGAAATTATGGCTGATGTAAGTCTCAGTCTGGAGCTGAAAGGCAAATCCACTTCCAGAAAAAGGGTAAGATGTGCTCAAAGCAGGGATTTTGTTTTTCCTCTTTTTCTTTTTTCTCTAAATTAGATTGGATGAAAGAGCTGCTAAATAGACTTAAATAAAATACTGGCCCCCATTTCTTTTAGGAGAAGCTGCCATGTGGCCACTGGAGCTGATCGCTGCCACTGTAGTTAATGCTTGTAGAAGTGGCTCTCTGCTCTGCTAAAGATACGCACCTAGTCTATTTTTGACAAAAGCTGCTTCTGCAAGCAGTTCAGTCTGCCAGTCAAATAGTGCTTTTTAGAAATGTGCAATTTAATGTTATGCAATTTAATCTATCATTTGTTAATTGATTAATTCATTTGAATGACAGGTCAGTTTTCGCTTCAGGGTTGACTCACTTTTTATGATTTAGGTGAACTTACAAAGGTTAAATGGATGAAATTGCATATTACCTCTTTTGAGTTTCTGGTTTGTTGATACAATACTGGCCTGTAGTGTAGAGGAGAAGATTGGCAGGAAAATCTGTGTTTCGCTTTAAAACAGATGTGGCATTTAAACATTCAACCTTAACTTACACAGGATTTCAGTGTGTATTTAATCCTTTAGTGATTTTTACTTCCAAACCTATAATTTAACTGCTTTAGACAAATCAGACACTTAACATTGGTTCTAATGAATCAAATTGGAAATTGTAATGGCCAAAAATTTTAACCAATTGACAGTCTACCTATGAGTCACAAAAGTCAAACTGCTTCACTTCTGAAATGCTCCTGATGGGGTACAAAGCTGTGCAGAGGATGGAACAAAACCGTGTTGCAGATGCAAGGTCAAAGATCTTCTGCTGGTGGAAATCCTGGATAATAGCCTGGATACTGGCTAGTGTTTTACCCACCGCTTGGACATCATTTTTAGTCTTTGAAAGTCAGTTATACACTCACTTCAACTTTTAGGAAGATCTGTGCCTTAATGCAGTTGTCTAATTGGTCAATCACGTAGCATCAGCACAATACATACATGCCAAGAGCTTCAGTTAAAGGTTACGATTCCTGTAACTTTGGGTGTTGATACCCGATGGATTGGATAGAGTATATCATAAAACTCCTGATCTCCTGGCAATAGGCTCTAAAGCATTGGTTCCCAAACAGAAAAAGATTTTCTTGTTTACTTATTTTCTGTTTTTGGTTTATCGTAACCTGCAGTTAGGGTGTGAATAGAGAAAATAAAAACACTCAGATGGTCTGTGAACTCTGCTTATAAATGCATTTATTTGGTATCATGTGCAAAATAAATTTTTGTTCACTTTTAAAATGAACATGTTTTCAGTAATAAAGGTTTTGATTCATCATATGTACCCTCTCAAAAATAGCTGGTTTACCATTCAAGGTAATATAAACGGATGTGTGAATGGCAATGAAATGATTAGTAACATTCATTTACACACAACTAATTTTGGCATGATTTATAAATAATGCCTATTGTGATTTGGTTACAGGGAACTCACTTGCTACACTAGAAGCTAATTTAATTAGGATTTACAAATTTAATCACAGGCTGACCACATAGGAAAATCCTTAATCTTTAAACCACCATCTTCCTTGAAGTCTATATTATAATTCCTTTATCTATACTTTGATCTTTCTTTATAACTAATTACAGAAACTGCATCATCTGGAGTTTCCTGGTTTCAGCACAGCATTTGATACCAGCTCTGAAAGGAAAGTCTTTCGTTTACAGGAACTGCGATCTTTTACCCAGCTGCTGCAAAACATACACAACATAGAGGTAATACTACAAAATGACCATGATCACCCATCCATACTTGATGCTTGTCACAATATAGGCATTATTGTCTAGCCATGTTTTGTTGTTATTCTAAATCAGTTTAGCACACTGAGTGAAATGAACAAGTTGCAGGACTAGTTTGACTGACCTCTGCCAAATAACCGTAAGTCATTACCTTTGCTGCCATTTATAAGTAAAAACATGACTGAAAAAGAAAATCGAGGTCAGTCTAGGTCAAAGCTTTGTTGTGCTCAGAGGCATCATATAGGGAAGTTGGAGAAATTTGGTTTTACTGAATATATAGATGTTTTATGAACTATAAATATGTGAATAAATTCTGTAGATTGAAGCCTAGCCAAATTAAAGCATGCTCTCAGATTTATCAAAACGGCAGTTTTCCCCCCTCCATTTCATGATTGAGCTCTAATATCACAGGAATGTAGAAAATCCTGCCTCACTATCTATTTCTGTATTTGATATGTCTAATACAATATGTTCAGTTTTTATGTTGATCTTATTTTTTATATTATTTAAAATTATAAATAAATTATGGATTAAAATATTAACAACAAGGTCACTTACAAAGTCTATACATTATTAAACAATATTACAAACCTTAGTACGCTGGCTTCAAAATCATGTAAATTGTTGCAACGGGTGCCATAAATCATATATGTGTAATTACTATGTCATTTGAGGTAAAAGAGTTTAGCAAAATAAAGATAAGCTAAAGAGAGGTCAATCATACACTCAAGAAATCAGTTATGGTGACAGTAGAGCACTGCTTTCTCCTCTAATTTTGAAACATTTTTTTTTTCAGTATTACAAAGTCCTCCAAAGGTTACAAGGCATGTCCATTAACAGTCCGTCCCTGATAATTGAAATGTTGACATTATGACACTATTGTAATCTTATTCATTATCAAATGGGTTGGGCACATAGCCTAATTTCAGCATATACTGCCCTATGGCTAGTGGGAACATAAGAAATTTCATGTTCTTTATGACCTTATGTCATTTTTGTTTTAGCTGCCAGCCCAGATGGGCTCTTTGCTCGGATCCTCTTTAGCCCTGCACTACTTGGACTGTGTGCAGGATGAGTCTGCATTCCTGCGCCTTAACTTCTGGCTTGGACATTCTCTCCAAGAGGGTAAAAATACCCAAATCTTTTAGCTTTGAGCATGCCAATGCAGTTCTTTTGTTTCTTTTTCTGCTAGCTCTGCTGTTGTGATTTTTTTTTTCCTTTCCTGTCTGGTATGTCTGGTCATTTACTGGATCCAGTAACGTTTTTCCCCTCTTTTATGGAATAGAGTTTCTGCTCTGTCCTGAAGATTGGGGTTCAGATGACCTTTCTGAGGCCTCTACGTTCCTGAGTACCATCCTCTCCTCGCAACAGTTTCTCCAGGTGAGGCTACACAGGATGGACATTAGAGCTGTGTGATTCGAACAATTATGCAATTTAATCAATATTATTTAATTAATATAAATTAGTTCAAATTAGTTGATTTGATTAATTAATTCAATGGGTCACAGTGTTTCCCATAGGTCTGAAATGTACAAAAAATATTATAAAAAAATAAAATAAAATTGTATGATGTATATTATATTAAAACAATATTAATAATATTATTGTATTATCATAATATCATATATATCAATAGATAATGTATAGCAATAAATTTAGGCCATGTCCACTTGTAGCCAGTTATTTTTAAAAACTACGGGGCCAGGGGTAGCTCCGTGGTTAAAGCATTGGACTACGGTTTGGAGGATCCCAGGTTCAAACCCCACAACCACCAAAGTTGCCACTGTTGGGCCCTTCAGCAAGGCCCTTAACCCTCAACTGCTCAGATGTGTAATGAGATAAAAAAATTTTTAAGCCGCTCTGGATAAGAGCGTCTGCCAAATGCCTAAATGAAAAAAAACTGAGATTCTTCTACTTTTTTTTATTTTTTTATTAAAACAACGTAATGTGTGAGTAACTGCATGTGCATGTACACACATGTAAAAAGTCCAATAAGCTACGTTAACACAGTCACTAGCTTACTGTATACAAGTCCAATATTACACAAAAATGCTCATAAACATCATTGACATCAAATCAAGCAGACTAGCACGCAGATAACACCATACAGTGGAACCTCGAATTGTGATTAGCCTGGTTTGCGAGCATTCTGCAAGATGAGCAAGATTTTTAAAATAAATTTTGCCTTGTCAAACGAGCATGCCTTGATTTACATGTACCAAGTGTCATTGGGTATCATGTGGCATGCGTGCACCTTGTTTTGACGCCGAATGCCCGTGATCACAACTCAGTCAATGGTTCTTCTGTCTCGTGCGCTGCGGAGTTGTGGGAACGTTCACTGTTTACTAAAACACTGTGACCACGTGTGGGCGTAATGCATCTTTTTTTTTGTGTGTGAAAGTCGTCCTTTCATACACATCCTTAAAAGCAGAAGCAAGATCCTGTTTCTCTCTGTGTCAGAAACCACTGATTTTGTTAGTGTGTGTGTGCGCCTTCTTCCTCCTCCTCTCGCCTTCACACACACACTCTAACAGAGACACTGCTTTGTTGCGCTTCTTTTATAAGGTAATGTGCAGGTTAATTTGTTTTATTTTTTACTTTATAGCAGTGATTCCATTAGTGTGTGCACGCACTCGAGTGTCATTAGAGATGTTTCTTGTTAAGTCCACAATAAAGCAGTTACTATATATTTTTTATTATTTATTTATAAAAAAAAAAAATTTTAGGTATTAATTTTTTTGCGTTGTGGAACAAATAATCTGAGTTTTCATTATTTTTTATGGGGCAATTCGCTTTGCGAAGTGTTTTGATATACAAGCACGCTTCTGGAACGAATTATACTCGCATTCCAAAGTTGCACGGTATACTATACCAATCAGATATCCATAGAATAGAAAATAATAATAGCATAAATATTACCCACAGCCTTTCTTTACAATTTCATATTGCCTGCGTTCATTTCCTCAACAAAAGTTAAAAAAGGCTTCCAGATATTCTAAAATGTGCCAGTAGACTGTATACAGTGGAACCTTGGATTGCGAGCATAATTCATTCCGGGAGTGGGCTCGTATATCAAAAAACAAAAAGCGAATTTTCCCATAAGAAATAATTGAAACTCAAATTATTCGTTCCACAACCCAAAAAAATTAATACATAAAAATAATTAATACAAAATATAAAGTAAAAATTAAACAAATTAACCTGCAATTAACCTTTGAAAAAAGTAAAAATAGATCCAGACAGATAAGTGTTTTCTGTCCAATGGCGCGCGCGCACACAAAGTGCAGTGCAGGCTGAGAGAGAGAGAAAATGGATCTTTAACCTCTCTAATGAGACTTGCTTTTGCTTTACACATGCGCTATACGCATACAGACACAACACGTGATCACAGTGTTGTAGTAAACAGTACACGCGTGCACGGATGTTGATTATACCAGTAAGAGACGCGGACTAAGACCCAGCAGGGGAGATGATTACCCACAATTTCGCAGCGCAAGAGAGAGAAAAACCGTTGGCTCAGTTGTGACCACGTGACACTCGGCATCAAAACAAGAAGCGCTTGCGTGATACATAATACTCGATACTCTTAAACCAAGTCTTGTTTTTTTTCCAAGTCAAAATTTATAAAAAAAAAAATCTTTGCTCGTCTTGCGGAACACTCGCAATCCGTCACTGTAATTTTAACATAACAGAATGTATAACAACTGGATTAGAAGTCAAACTAGAGGTTGGTTAAATAACTGTATTTTAGAACACAATAATGCTGTTAAAGGTCGACTCAACCGAAGCCCCCTCCAGAAATGTCCAGACGGGCAGTAATGTCATTCTTTAAACAGAACGTTGATGCTCTTATGTTGGCTGCCCAGTAATAATACATGAAACTTGGAAGTAACATCCCTTTTGCACAATTTTTTTTTTCTTTGTTCCAAATAAAGCTCAATAACCACCTCTTTGATGGAAGTGGTTCCAAGATCTTGTTTTAGACTAGATAAAAGAGGGGGATAGTTGGCTCCAAACAAGTCTTTATGATCATGCGTAACCCAAACCCCAATTTTTATGGCTATTTTTAAAAAGAACTGAGCTTAAAGACGAGTTGCTTGCTGAATACCCTTGATATCTGCTCTTTGTCTCAGAGTTAAAGCAAGTGGCTCCATTGCGACTGCGAATAGAAGTGGGGACAGAGGACATCCCTGCCTTATGCCGTGTTGAAGCTCAAAATAAGTAGATATGTTATTAGTACACACAGCAGCTAATGGAGACGTATATAAACATTTAATCCATGATATAAGCATCCAATGAGAGAACTACCTCCAGTGTGCCGTGTGGAGAGGGGCTATAAAGAATATTCAAGTCGTCTTATGTTAAAGAAAGAATAACGATTCTTAAAAAACCCTATTTGGTCATGTGATATGATCAGCACCCCCTCTAAATGTCGTGCGAGGACTTTAGCAAGCACCTTGGCATCAGTATTAAGAAGGGAAATTGGACGGAATGAGCTACACTCGTGAGGATTCTTGTCTTTTTTAAGGATTAATGAGAACTGCCTGACGCATGGTTGATGGTAGGGATTTTGATAACAGCGACTCTTCATAAACTGATGGCAATAAAGGGGAAAGCTGTTCAAAAAATATTTTTAAGAAATCTGTTGGGAAACCATCTGGTCCTGGTGACTTGCCACTTTGCATAGATCTAATTGCTAATTTTATTGCTTCCACCGTGAGGGTTTCTTCCAATTCAGCAGCGGCCACTGGATCTATAGAAGTAACATGTATATTATCCAAAATAACTTTCAGGGGGTGAGGATCAACACACGAATCGGAAGTGTATAGTGGTTGGTGGTAATTTTGGAAACATGAATTAATTTTAAGGCTATCAGTATTTTTTAAGCCCTGCTCATTACATAAGCAATATTATAAACAGAATTTTATTTAATTTAAACCAGTTTATACAAGCATGACTCAATTTAAAAATGGGCCATATAAGCAAAGAAATAGCACAGATTCATAGGATCACATGCTTATATGGTTGTTTTTGCGTGTTTCTGCGACCAATAATGTGTGTAATATAGTATAATATTATGAAAAAATATATATATATATTTTGTGAGTACTAAATTTTTGCAAGTCATTCCCATATTATTCCCACATTATACTAGTGTGGGGAAGCACTGGGTCAGTTTTAGATTCAGAATCATTTCACGCTTTTTAATTATTTAGGTAAACTAACAAACATTAAACCGTGTAAAATTGATTAAGGATTTACATTTGTTTTATAGAAGTCTGATCAACTTTAATTTTATAACCTCATCCCTTTTGTCACATCAAATGTGCTGCTCCCAGGTGTTTAAGAATGTAATTGTATTAAAGATATTTTACATAAAAGCACAAACACCTAAATCATTTCTTTTGGTGCTCCTGTAAAACTACGCAAAGATGGATAGCCTCGGAGTTTCTAATTACTAAAATCACTCTAAGGCTTTTGTTTAAAGTTTTTTTTTTTTTTTTGGCAGGAGGTTTTCTTCAGCACAGAGAGTTTTCTCTACAAATTCCTGAGTGTCTGGGATGGTTCTCTGCTACGCTCCCAGATTTTGGATCTTCTTAGTCACATCCCCCTCAAGTCCAACCAATGTGAGTTTTCCCCAACCTTGTTCCCCTTAGCTTTTACTGTACATTTGTAGCCTCTGGCAGCAAGTCATACTCTCTAACTGGATTAAAATAATTATGCAGCCTTTAAAATACACCCTCTGTAGTGTTAACAAAAAAATCTGAATTTAGGAAGCTTGACTTTTAAATACCAGCCTTGGCTCACTATAAAAATCAGTGTCCTTCTGGTAGGGCATTCTCATTGCGCTAGGCTTTCTAGCCCTTGTCTTTAAAATAACGTTTAGTGCAGTCCTAGTTACTCATGACCATTATGCGAATAGTTGATGCATCATTTTTGTCTTAAATCCGCAGATGTCAAAATGCTTGTTTTTGACCCACTGATTCAACTTTACTTCACCTCCAATGTGTTCTTTAAGGTAGGTGTCTAATCTTTTGTTTTCTGCCTGTTCATTTGCAATTTCAGTTGTTACCTTTTTAGTAAAAAACAAAGCAGAAAACCATACACTACATGAAACAGTATTGTGCCTGGACGTGGCCTACGTTTGTGGACGCCTAACCATTACGTTCAGACATCCCATTGCAGCGAGAAAGATTAGATTATTCAGCCACAAGAACATTGAGCACCACTATCAGGCTCAGAAATCCTGGGGTGTAGGGAGCATTCCAAGGTGTCATATCAAAGGTGTTTATGGTTTAGGTCACTGTTTTCAGCTGGCCTCTCGAGTTTTTTTACACCATTCCTGCCATGTTTTTCTGTACCTGTGTTGTGACAAGGACAGAGATTTCACAAGCAATAAAATGCAAGTCTGTGTCAAGTCTTTAGTCTTTCCTGTAGAGTCCAAATCAAGAATTTAGGTATTTGAGTCAAGTCATAGGTTTACAGAATCGAAACAACGAGCATATGGGAACTTTATCCCACATGACAATGATAGAGAATCATTCATTCAAATTCTTATTTGAAATGTGGAAAAATGCAGTACATTTTTGCAATCTTCTTGCAAACAGTTGTGTGCAAGGTCCAGCTATTTCTTTAGAAATATTTCTGTAACTGTTCTTTTCATAAAAGGAAAGGCTGCAGATATTTAAAAAAACGCCACTTGATACAATAAAAGGTCCTTAGTTTTGTGTCATTGAGACAGCCTCAATACAGGGCTCTGGCTAATGGAGGCTAACAATAAGTTTCCAAAAATATATAAAGACATAAAATTTATTTTTCCGTTGCTTGAATGGACATCTACATGATTGAACATAGGTTGCTATAACTGATTTGACCAGAAGGCATGCGGAGTCCTGATGTGATGTCTCACATTCTTATGAGCTCCTTGGCCATGAACAGATTCTGTTGAGATAATCACCATTTCAATGTTTAGAAATGCTTACCTTCAATATAATTGAAGAGATTTTGGCCCATGCTTTTAAATAAATGCTGTGGTACTAGAGATTTGACAATGGTACAATACCAGCATTATAAAAAATAAAGAAAATCAATACTTGTGTGAATGGCTGTTTAATTTGGCTAATATGGATATGTCTCTTTACACACAATGCTGGCAGAAGTGATGTATGTGACATAGCCAGAAGTAAACCCCAAGCATGAAGTGAGTACCTAGCGACAGTAAAGAAAGCAGAGCGGTTTCTTGTTTTGTTCAGAGACAAAATGCAACCCCTGATAGCAAATATCAAATCATTTTTATCAAAATGTTTCCTTGGCATGTCTTAAACTAATTAGGCCAAGACAAATTCATCACCATGATTGATTTTTTTAAAACCGAAAATCCATGGCCTCTGGCTCAGAGAGACAGTATCAGAGATTACTGAAATTCTTGATTGTATTAGTATTAAAGCAACAGTTTTGAAATTGAAAAAACTGCCAAGAAATAATCTGAGGCTACAGTGATCTCAGAATCGCCAAAACCTGACAGCTGGAGGCTGGATACCCCCACTCCCCCTATCTTCAGCTGTCTTGTTTTAGTGAGTCTGTGCCAACTGTGGCCTTAGATTCTTGTTCTTGGCTGACAGAAGTGGAACCCAATGTGGACTTCTGCTGTTGTATCCCTTCCACTTTCACACAAAAAGTTTCTGTATGGACGCACATCCATAATATAATGTAAAAAGAGTGCAGTTGTATATAAAATTAAAATCTTGGTTACATTCAGCTATTTGTGAGCATTTTAACAAAATAATGTTTACCCCCATGGTAAATTTGATATGGAATTGGCCCAATGGCAATGTAGTACATCTTATAAAATGCTTCACAGTTTGGGGAAGTGTGCGCGAGTGAGTGTGCATTATATTTGTACTAGTGTGAAGATTTTAACTCTTCACCAGCTATAACGGTGTGTTTCTGGTTTCATGTCCTTCTCACAGTGCAGTGTCATTGAGTGTCTGAACAGTATGCTGCTAAAATGGCTGACATGGCATTCTGTCAACCCTCTAGGGGAGTGCTTGGATTTGAGCGTCAACACCAACAACACAATGTGAGCATCTCTGTCATTATTATTATTATTTTTAGGAACACTGTTTTTACAAGAAAAGTGCTCTCAGACTGGTGATTCATGGCTAGAACTGACCTGGTAGTGACCCTCGTAGTGTGTCTGCTTACTTTGTCAGCGTCACATGAGAAGTGTTCAGTGTTTTTGTGTGAAGAAAATACATCAAATCCAGTCTGATACTAATCTTTTTAATATAATTGTATATTAGTTCATATTGGTCTGTTATTATGGTCCATGTTGTATTGCTTCATTTGTCTCCTGCTTGATCCTATGCGAATATGTATGAAGATATCTTACTGTGATTTTTATGTCTCAGTTACAATTAATTAGAAGAAGCATTAGTCCCAGAACCACCTGGGTAACTTTTTGTTGCAGAGCTCAGGCTCATGGTGAGAAAATTAATGCTTCACATGGGTTGTATACACTGTCAGACAAAAAAGGTCGCTGTTTGAATGTAGGTGAGCAAATACATAAAAGTCATTTATAATTACTCGCAGTGATTATTTTGATTTAGCTGGCAAAAATGATCTTAACCCTAACTGATAGTGACTATTTTTAAATTCAGTAAGCAACCATATTGGAATACATACCCTGTGATTGTGGAAATGTTATTACTGTATTTTAGAAGGGCTACTGTGTTTCAGAAACTTGTTGCAATTGGGGTAGGCCCTTACCTACCATACATTATAAAAACCTGGAAGGATAATGCTGAACCCACAGCTTTGCAGATGATGTGGTTAAAACAAACAAAATCAAGATTGAAAAAATCATTTAAATGCTCAGTGAAATTGTATCATAAAATTGACAGTAGAAGCCCAAGCTTTGTTCAATAGTGCAGTGGGGGAAATAGGTATTTGATCCCCTACAGATTTTCTAAGTTTGCCCACTTACAAAGAAATGAAGGGTCTATAATGGAAACAACCCCAGAGTGAATGTGCATGTTTTTCCCCCTTTTTTTGTTGAGAAATAGTAGTGAGCAATTGTCGCAGTCTCCTTTCTCCTTCAGTTTTAATGTGGCCTAATTTTCTTTCCTAACCTAGTATAAATTTCACACATCAGTGGTGTGATATCAATGTGATATTTGTTATTTTAGTCCTGCCTCTGCTTGTTTTAAAACTACGAATGCAGCACGCTGTGAGTAATACAGCTTTTGTGTGACATCGTGTCTTATGTCACTTTTTACTGTACAATATAATTACAATTTTAACCTTTTCATTAAAATAGTAAACATTTTTTTGTGTGATAGAGCTATGAACCTATCTGCCTTTAAAGAAACCCTCACAGAGCTTGTGAGCTTTGTTGGACGACTAGCTGCTGAGGGACTGCGTCTGGAGAACTGCCACATCCTACTCCTTAATCACACACTCAACTTCTATGAGACAGTAAGGCAGTTTGGTTGTTTAGTTATGTTTGAGTCTGATAGCTGAAAAGAAAACCAAGTTTACCCAGTTCAGTCATTTGACTTGTTTCATATACTGTACGTTTTATTTTCATATACAAATTTACAGTTTGTTTGTACACTAGGTGATTTTTAAGGCATGCAATACAAAATAAAATTGTTTGTTTTATATGCTCTTGTTTGTAGGTGTGTGACATGTTGGTAAAGTATGATGTGCCTCTAGTTATCTTGCCCCCAGCTGGCGTGTTTTATCCAGCTCTCCTTGCCACAGACTCACTCACTGTGGATCGATTGGGTTACATAATGTACAGGTAAGCTGTGATGTATGTTGGGCAACAGCAACTAATTTGTAATAAGTACAAGTCAGCGTTGATATAATTTATAATTTAGTCGTAGGATGTGACGCACTACAGAAAATATTGTGAAAATGGATGGTTCAATGAAAATCTTGTTTTTCATACGAGTCATAACAGGTTACTTTTTAAACATCAACATTCTTTTTCTCAGATACAGGAAAAATCTGACCTTGGCAAAAAAACAGGAGCAGCAAAGTGAGGTAATTAAAATAATTGTAAGGCCAACAATAATTGCTACAGTGCTGTATTTTTTAAGGGTTAGTGAAAATTTTAAGCTAATGATGTGCAGCACATTGTCTAATGTGGTACTTATTTATCATGGATCATGGATAATTTAAGATTATCATGGTCCAGCTGACCATGTTAATCTTAAAAATTTTACAGATGTTTTAGTTACCCAAACCGAACCCTTTATCATTGATGCATGCCCTCTTGTACAGGGAGATAAATTCTTAGTCACCTTAAACTGTGTAGACATTCAACAAATGCCAAAAAGTCCAGTAGTATACGTAGTGCCTATAAACAGAAATATATTTGCTCTCCTTGAATTGCAGGAAACATTTCACATAAGTAAAACTACATACCAAGATTTTAATATGCAACTCGTAGCCATGGTAAACTGTCTGTGGAACTCCAAACCATTCCTTCCTGGCACAACAAACGACATTGACGAGCACCTGCTTATCCAGAGCATGGCACATAAGTACTGGAACTGCTTTGATCTTGTTCACCATCCAGCTTTTTTCAAGTATGCCATTGAGTTTCATCAAAAGGTGAGTATGTGCTATTGACATTAAAAAATACATGTTAGCAGGTAGCAGGACTTTATTCCAGTTTGAGTTTGTTTTACGCTATAGGATTTAGCTACTTGTTTAATGTTGGAGAAATTCTACAACTGGAATTTGTTGATTTTTGTAGTTATAAAATTATGGCATATACAGTTTAACCAGGGTGTTTACTTGTTTAAATTGCCAGTTCATTTGGTAAAATTGGCAAAACATTAATTAGTGTGCTTTTATAGATGGAGTTCATGCCTTCCATGGTGGCAGACGCAACGAGTCATTTTACGAGAATCTTTTCTTGCTCTAGCATATTGAAACAGTTTACTGACATACAGCCAGTGGTCCTCATCGTAAAGTATTCAATAATAGTAAATAAATAAAAAAAACTTAAAAATAAAAATACTTTCCTTTAGCTGAATATAAGAGGTCCAAACCTGTTTCAGTATGACAAAGTGAGGTTAGTGAAGACATTGTGCAGATTACTAACGTTTTTCCCATTCAAACTGGACAAACAGAGACGTGATCTATTAGTCTGCATAGAGACTTCGTGGCAACCCCACTGTAAGGATTTCTTGAATTTTGGTAGACCTCCTTTTGTCTACTCAGTGCTCAGCCTGTATTCTGTCTGTCCCGCCTG
>JAOVVB010000050.1:504697-515228 GCA_028570985.1 Heterobranchus longifilis
CTCTGATAAAAAAGAGAAAATTAGGGCTTATTAGGGACACAGGAAGTTTGGGATGTGGGGATGAAATACAGGCTTTCTGTAACAAAAAGAGCAGTGTTTTTGTGTAGAGCAGAGAGAAAGAGTGTGTGTGTCTGTGAAGGCGAAAGTAGGAGGGCTCTGTGTGTCTGTGTGTCTGTGTGTCTGTGTGTGTGTGTGTGTGTGTGTGTGTGTGTGTGTTTGTGTTTTTGTGTGTGTGCAGACAGACACAAAGAGCAGGCTGATACAGAGAGAAAAAATGGATTTTTAACCTCTCTCATGAGACTTGCTTTTGCTTTACACACGCGCTGTATAGACACGCATACAAACACAAAATAAAATATGTTTTACGCACACACACGTGGTCACAGTGTAATAGTAAACAGTACATGCGTGCACAGATGTTGATTATACCAGTAAGAGACGCGCACTAAGACCCAGCAGGGGAGATGATTACCCACAATTCCGCAGCACGAGAGAGAAAAACCGTTGGCTCAGTTGTGATCACGTGACGCTCGGCGTCAAAACTAGAAGCGCTTGCGTGATACATGATACTCTGTACTCGTAAACCAAAACTTGTTCGTTTTCCAAGTCAATTTTTTTTTTTAAATCTGTGCTCGTCTTGCGGAACATTCGCAAACCGTGTTACTCGAAATCCGAGGTTTCACTGTATTTCAAAAAGAAGAGAACTGAAGGTATGATATACATATGCAAAAACCTCGCAGCGGAGGCGCAATGAAAACGAACGTTTCAGTTTAATAGGGGAGTTTTCGAAGTGACTGACAGCTTTAATAATTATAAAAGATACATTCTTTACCCAATTTGTGTAATTTCATTCTCATTTTAAAGAAGAGGCTTTGTTTTTTCATTAGACTTTGTGGCTTCACCTACATGCTTGGGTACAAAAGGGTCAAAAATGCCATACTAGTTTAAATGCCATACTAGTAAATTGATGATTTGTGAAGTTTTTTTTTTTTTACAATTCGACCACTATTTTCATATTTACTTTAAAGAATGATACGAAAATTCTTTTAAAGTATGCAAACATATAAGCAAAACTGCATGTTTTTATGAAAAAAGAAATACTAAAACCACATTTTATGGAAAACAAACACTATTTGATTTGGTTTTAGTCTTTCTTTTTTAATCAATGATAATGGTAAATGTATAATTAGTTTTTTGATATATAGTTATGACCTTAGCATTAAGAAATCATATTCTAAAATAGACTTTAGGTCTAATATGAACTCCTATTTCTTTGGCTATAGTAGAGACTCCAGTCTCTGGAGGAGAAGATAATATAGAGACCATTGAAGCAGCAGAGGCTTTGTTGAATATGGAGTCTCCCAACAACATCCTGGATGAGAAACGGATGAGTATGGCATGACATGACATATTTTCTCATGGGCTAGGCATGTCTTCTCCTTTTTTAGTGACTTGCTGACTTTTTTCAAACTCCTTCCAAAATCACTTTCATGATTGATATTCCATTTATGTAACACATTTTAATACACATTGTATTTAAAGAGCCATTAATTTTTTTTGTATAAATATAAAATATAAACATTTATCATCATAAATTGTGTTAGTTTATGTTTTTGTTAGTAAGCTAATAAAGTTAATTCTTTCAGAATATATAATCATTTTATATTAGAGCTGGGTTTGCATTTTGGACTAAATATGATATATTAGATTTTTGCTCATGCACTGACATGTCTGTAATTTGGTAATGTATAGTTCACACATATGGAGCACTGCTGGAACCAGACCTGACCTACATATCTTTGAGGCCGGAGCAACTTTCTGCTGATTGCATGGATGTCTCCCTGGATGAAGAAACATCATCTATGGATGAGATTGCTCAAAAGAGTCCATCCAAACAACCTAGGAAAAATAAAGGTACCACAGTAACACACTTTCCAAAAGGTAGTGTTGTAAATGGTGACATATACTCATATAATTTTTATTTATATTTTATTAATTTATGAATTTTGAGGATTTGAGAAAGATTAAAAATGGTTAAAGATATATTATATTATATTATATTATATTATATTATATTATATTATATTATATTATATTATATTATATTAATAAAGATTTTCCCTTTTGCAGTGCGCAAACCTAGGGTGGTGCGCCCTTGTTCCCCTATAACCAATCCCACTCTCCCTCTGAAGAAAAAGACAAAAGAAGGAAAAGGTAAATACTGTGGGGAAAAGAGCAGGCATACATTTGCCAACCTTTATCTACCTTCCCTCATTGTTCTGTGTGTCCATTGTTGTCACTTTATCCATTTTTAAGGTATTGAATCACAGCTTCTTACCAAGTAAGGTGTTATGTGATTGTGACAAAAAAAGTGGGCCAGAGTGCATGACAGTGGCATCATGAGAGAGCTCCTTGCTGCTTCTTACTCTGCAGCCTTTATTTATCCTTACGGCTGCAGATTTCAGGCACTTCTGTTAAAAGCATGTGACGACAATGATTTCACCTATGATTCTTTTGTTAAATATAGCCTGGAGGGTAATGGGAAATTTGGAAATTTAAAAATGTATGAACTTGTCTTCTTTTTCTTTTCCTTGTTCTCTTGACATAGGTAACACAATTTACCTGTGGGAGTTTTTGCTTGCTTTGCTGCAAGACAAAAACACATGTCCCAAATACATCAAGTGGACGCAGAGAGAGAAGGGCATCTTTAAGCTAGTGGACTCAAAGGCTGTGTCCAAACTGTGGGGAAAGCATAAGAACAAGCCTGATATGAACTATGAGACCATGGGAAGAGCTCTAAGGTAAACTGCTTTAGCAAACCAATTAAAAAAATAAGTAAAAAATTCTCCTGTGTTTCCTGAATGCTTTCCCCTCCTTTCTTGTTTCATTGTTTAGGTATTACTACCAGAGGGGCATTCTGGCCAAAGTTGAAGGTCAGAGGCTTGTATACCAATTTAAGGAGATGCCCACAGACCTGGTGGTCATTGATGAAGATGATGGGCAGTGTGGGGACTCCAACCATGGTTTTGGTGGCCAGCGTTCCAACTACCACAGTCGTTTCATGAGCCGTGCAGCACCGCGTACCCAGGGCAAAGGGTCAGGTCACACACAAGCCAAGACAATTAAAAGGGAGCCTGGGGCCAGTGTGCTCCACCAGACTGCCAAATGCAAACAAAATGAGCAGCTGCTGCAGACTGTACATGTTCTGCAGCCAAACCAGGGTGCTGCTGTTCCTTCTCCTGCACAAACACTGAGGTAAATAAAGCTGAAGTGCACAAATGTCTGGGTTCAGTTCATTTGTGTATTGAAGCTAATGGGGATAAGAAATGTTTGTATCTTTTGCCAAACATTAGTAAATAAGCCTTATATTTTAAATGCATCATAAGAACATAAAATGCTACATGGTGAGTAGAATGTGTTAAATAGTACAGTGCTTAGCATAAATAAGTACACCCCAATAGATTTGTCAGACAACCTTTACTTTCCGCTCAGATTTACCATTTTCTATGTGACACTATACTACAAAATACTCCCACAAATGCGGAAAAAAGATTCATTGATTTGCACACTGCAAAAAGTATTTTTCTTAACACAATCCTTCAAGACCATGTTGCAAAATGAATACACCCCAATGAAAGTCTTAGGAGAACAGCATTTTAGACAACAAAATCCTAATTAACAAGAATTCAACTACAGTTGAGTCTAATTATTCATTAAACAGTTGTCTAACAGACAGTTGATTATAAAAAGGCATCACTTAACAAAGAATACCCCTTCCCATTTCATGCTGTCGGCAATGGCACCACATGGAAGAGAAATGTCACAAGATCTGAGAAGGAAAATCATTTCTTTACACAAGAAAGGTGGAGGCTACAAGAAGGTCAGCAAAGCTTTACTTATCAGTCAGAATACTGTAGCAAAGTGATAGAAAACTTTAACAAAGATGGAAATGCAACCATCTCACAGAGCCGTCCAGGCCATCCACGGAAGTTAACACCTCGACAGGAGCGTCTTCACGACATAACAATGATCCAAAACACACATCTATGGCCACTGTTGTGAAGAAGAACAGGGTGAAAGTAATTCAGTGGTCAAGTATGTCTCCTGATCTGAACCCAATTAAACACCTATGGGGAATTCTGAAATTGAGCATCACTCTCCATCCAGCATCCAGACTTTAAAAGGGGATTTTCTTGAAAAATGGAAAAAAGATAAATGTTGCAATTTGTCACCAACTTGTTTATTTTATGCCTAGAAGCCTTGGTGCAGTCCTTTCAAATCATGGAGGTCATACAAAATACTAGATGTACTAGTTTTTGTTGTGGTGTGTATTCATTTTTGCATCAACTAATTTGAGTAATTTTGTAATCCAAGTTATATTATTAAACTTACTTTTATGTAATGTGCTAAACAAATGTTCTATTAAACTCATTTTTTTTTATTTTGGAAATTGTTCCTGTGTTCATTGAGATGTTAATTAATATCTTACTTGTAAAAGGGGTGTACCCGTTTATACTGAGCACTGTACGTGATGTGATACATTATCTAGTGAGGGGACAGGGTAGTTCCTGGGAGGCCATAAGACTATTTCTGCTTAACTGATAATCTTACATGGCTTAACTGTCACTTCCTCCCTAGCTCAAGACTCCTATTCATAATATGATCATACTGAGCAATTATTTAACATTTGTGGAGCTCTTCTGTATATGACTATTCACTGCATACCTCTGGTTACTCAGATGAGGACACAATCCATTTTAGGTCAATGTCTCTTATTCCTGCTGTCTTCTTCTTGTTGTTTTCCATGGTTTACCCACTAGATATCTGGATTTACACTCAGATTTATGTAAACCTGCTTTGTGGCATTGTCTATTAAAACACTGTATAAATTAACTGAATTGAAGTTGAGGAAAAGTTTAGACACATTTCTAAATGTGAGATGATTTCTGTGTCTTTAATAGCACTGTTCCTGCCGACTTTACCTTTCCTTGTTTTTACAGAGCCATTAACATGCCTGCCACTGTTCCCATGGTCCTTACATCTGGATCACAGGGAGGACCACCAGTCACATTACAAACAGTGCCTCTGTCCTCTGTACTGGCCAACAGTGACTCTCTGAATGGTCTGACTCATGTGGTTACACTCAATGCCAATGGGCAACCTGTAGTAGCTCAGCAGCCTGGTACTGTCATTGCTACTGTGCTAAAACCTGGTGAGCTTCAGAACCTCCAGGTAAAAGAGGAGATACTGGAGCCACAGTTTCTGCAGTCACTGGTCAATGGCAATCCCTTCTGCAAGGAGGAGACAGAAGGAGAGTCAATTGAGCTTGGCCATAGGACTGTGATTGTTGGTGTCACTAGCCAGGGTATGTGCCAACTTTCTAATGGACACTCAAAGTCAGGGGCAGAGCTGGAGAGCAGCCCCAGTGAAGGGCTAACCCCAGTAGAAGAGCTGGAAGTGAAGAGTGAAATTGCCGGAGCCAAAGCATTGTTAGAATGCTCGCAAATGCCGATTGCAGTGCAAATACCCACTTCCCAATTCATACAGGTGAAAACGGAGATCTCTGAGACCTAAAAATTTACCATGGTCAGGAGACCACAGCCTATGCTAATAATTCAGTGCAAGTCACCTGAGGACTGTTGTTTGTTCACAATATTTTGATACTGTGCCTAAATTTGAATATTAAATGACTTATATAAAGATCTACAGGCTGGTTTCGGGGCATCACCTTCCATCCAATATGCAATCCTTCAACCAGAAACCAGGCATTTAATGCTCCAGGGATTTGTTTTGCCATATGCCAGTTTCTTATTATGTTTCATCTTGTTGTACCTACATGTGTTTTTTAACATATCCTCCTAAAAACAGAGCCAAACAGCGCACTGTAGTGTTGACAGACAGCTGCTATGGAGTGAAAAGAAACCAATAGATAGTAGGCTTAACAATATTTTCACTTAAAAGGCGTGAAGTATTTGCCTGTGTTATTGGTGTCCAGACTGAAAGAGTGCCTTCTATAACTGGCACAAATTGTTCAAATTATTTTTATATATTTAATTAGATGTGAGCATATGCCAGTGGGAAAAAAAATGTTGTGGACTACAAAACCACAAAGCTGAGATCAGGTAATTTTTAAATGATATTGCAAAGATTATTTAGCGACTTATTGTGTTACTGTGTAAATGGACATTTCCTATAATAAGAGAAGGTTAATTTAGACATGCCTTAATATATTTACTGAATACAGCGACAGTACAATGGCAAATTCATTAATAATCTGCTTTAGAAGCAGAGTATTTCTTCATTATTCCTTAATCAATGTTTATACAAGTCAAATGCCATGTATGAGAGAATATACAGTATATAAATATAGAATATATACAGTTGAGCTTTGGTTTTTGGCCACATTTATTTATTTTCTAAATTTCTAAAGTCTGTATAAAATGTTTAATGTTTTTACTATAATAAACATTGGGAACAAGTTGTTTTAATCTCTATGTTAGCTCCATGTTCAAACCATTCCACATACCTGGCACCCATTGTATAGTTTAAGTATTTGTAAAATAAGGGTAACATTTTTACATAATAAGCTTTATAAGATTCTTTTCTGCCTTGGTATCTACTGTGATGTTTTTAAAGTCTTTATTTTTACAGATCTTATTTGTTTCATTTTCTAATTTTAAGCTGACATACTCTTACTCCATCAAAGCAAGGCTAATGACTGTGTTTGCGGCTAGTAATTTTCAGATGGATTATATGCAGATGGAAATTATAAATAAATAAATAAATACATACATGCACCCATAAGCAGTATACTGCAATGGCTGAGACATTTTATCCAAATGGTATACTGTATATAGTGTAAAGGTATCTCTCTCCAAGCCATATTAGACAACCAAAACTCCTCTGAACAGGTGATGCACATACACTGAAAGTGGTGAATTAAAAAATGTTAAGAAAAATATTTACAAAATATAATGACCTGACATGCATATTCAAATTGCGTACTGGTATTGGCAGACAATCCAACGTAATGGGTGAAATGACCAGGTGAGAATGATTCTTAAAAGAATTTTCTTTTAGTGTTATTGAGTTTCTCATTTTCGGTAAGTGTATTTATTTGTAGTGTTCTCACTACAAGTCCTTTTAATAGCAGAATCTACCCTAATAATTGGTGCGTATTATAACCTGGACTTAATTTGTGCCAAATTATTAGTGAAGTTGTGGTCAGCAGAGTACAGTGGTCTGAAGCGTGCTAGCTGCAATGGTCATGGAAAAACTAAAAAAGTTCCTCTGATACGCAAATTACGTGACACTGATCCAACAATCCATAAAAATGATAATATGATAAGGAAATTGTCTTTTAATACACTGCATTATAAAAACTGCCTAAGAACCAGCTTTGGAGTAAATGTATGCCAGCTCTCTGGGGTAAATGTATCCCAACCTGTTTCTTAATCTCGTGCTTTTGGGGCATTCTGTTTTTCATATGTTCAATGTAGTCTAGATTTTGCAATAAAAAAGTGATTCAAAAACCTTTTGAACTTCTGTTCTTTTGAGCTACAGCAGTCGAATCCTTAGTGGTCAGGATGAAACGCAGGATGATACACCATAGACAATCCATCGCAGGGCACACACACATATACACACACACTTGGATGCTTATTCACACAGCAAGGGCAAGTTGGGAAGGCCTAGTAGGAAGAAGGCCTAATCTGCATGTCTTTGGACTGTGGGAGGAAACTAGAGTACCTGAAGGAAACCAACCAAGCACAGGGAGAACATGCAAACTCCTGTCCAAGACAACAGTGATAACCACTACGCCACCATGTCACCTATTGTGCTCTCAAATGACCTAAATTCATTATTGAATCATTCTTATTATAATTACAGCTCTGAAGGTGGCACAATTTGTGATCAAATAATCATTTTTGAGGCAAGTTCCACTTTACTGCCAAACCAAATAAATATAACAAATAATATTGAGTTATTTTGTCACATGTACCTTACAACACAAGGATATAATAGTTTTGCAAATCCCAGTTAGGGAGCTGGGGTCAGAGCACAGGGTCAGCCAGATTACAGCACACCTGAAACAGGGCTAAGGGCCTTGCTCAAGGACTCAAATCCCTGACCTTCTGATCAGTAACCCACAGCCTTAACCGTTTTAGCCACCACTGCCCTAAGCAGTATGTGCAAATATGCAAACAAAAATGGCAAAACACAAAAGGGATTATGTTTTATATTTATAATATCTCCCTAATATCTTAGGGAGATATTATAAATATATCCCTAGGGAGACAGAGAAATATTACTCGCAATTGATTATGGTTATGGTTGTTTGCACACTGTGCTACACAAGCACAATAGTGCTTCAATTTAGTTAGGTACCAAAGGTGCAGCAAGCAACCTTCTTAAACTGTAGAGCTCTTTGACTTGTGATCCAGAATCAAAACATCAGCCTTTTTCTGAAGCAATCATGCTTAAACATTTATACATTTATTCATAAGAATAAATGTCTGTAGTTGAACTGAGGTATCAGACAGTAAACTGTGGTTGAAATTCTGAAAACATTATAAAAACAAGTAATTCATACACTAGGTAAGAGCAAAGTCCAGACGGACCAGACTCATACAGCAAACAGTTGCAGAACGGAGAAAGGTGATCCCTTTTTCTCAGCTGTCCCATTTTATACACAAACATCTCTGCTAATATAATCAACATGAAGCTCCTACATTCAAACTCATGACTCTTTATCTGAACCAGACCAGATGTCCTCGCCTTATCATTTTTTTCAAAAGAAACTACAATCAGTTACTGTAGTTTCTGTTCTATTCTTGGTCTTGTCTTCCTATGTTTCATCAGATAGGTTTAAAGCTTCTGTAGTCTACGTGGCACACTTACTCCAAAGATCAGAATTAATACATGATTAAAATGTGATTTTTCCATTACAAAACTTTGTAGATTGCATATTGACCAGATAAAAGGAGAACTTGATGCAGAATGCATTTTCTTTGAAAATGGCTTGTACTATACAGAATGTAAAAAAATGGAACATAAAAAAACAGGCTGTGCTATAGTAGCTTCAACATCAGCACAGTTTGCAGAACTAAATGCTTTGGGAGCATTTTATTTTGCATATAAATTTACAAAAGTCATGTACAGTTTATATATGGGCACAGAGAGGTTTTCAATGAACAGATACAATGCCACTCATTCATAGGAAAGCAATCTCTGTGTTACAATACTGTATAGCCCTACCAGAAAAATTGGTAATAGTAAAATGTACATCACACAAGACAGACAATACATTGGTGAGTGAAATGCAGCAACAGATAAGGAGGCTAAACAGGCAGATGTAGAACAGGTGAATATGATGCCTGAGTCACCAGAACAGGCAAAACCAAGTCAAGTTCCAGGTGAAGAACCAAGATCTCCAATTTCATCAGAAACTAGCAGATAGCCCCAGCCACAGTCATCAGCAAAAGTACACTGTAAAAAAAAAATCCTGTAGTTTCAACGGAAAAAAACTGGCAGCTGTGGTTACCGGAACAATTCCGTAAAATATACAGCAAAACCGTAATTACCTTTACAGAAAACATGTACATTTTACATTTTAAACCTGTATATTACACATTAGCATGGACATTATGCTATTAAATTTATTATTTTTTTTAACGGAAAAATACTGGCAGCTCTGGTTACCGGAAAAATTCCGTAAAATATACACCAAAACCATTAGGCCTATTACCTTAACAGAGTAACATGTACATTGTACATTTTAAACCTGTACATTACACACTGGATTTCTGTCATATTACCATGGACATTATGCTATTAAACAAATTCTTTCAGTGTGTTCTAGGTCCATTTGTTGCTGATTTTACAAATCCGAAATTGTTTCCACTGAAAAATATCAAACATTTTACTGCAAAATCATCATTATTAAATATGGTTACTACATTGAAACATAAATCAATGCATATCACAAAGATTTTGTTTACCACAAAGACTTTATTGGAGGAGCCATGAACAAACAAAGTGCACAAAGACTTTAACTGCAGTCAAGAATAAAGAAACAAGCACCACCTAGGCCTATGTTACAGTCACAGATGAAAAATCGTGTGTGTGTTTGCTGGTTGAGTGTGTGTTTGTCTGAGAGCATGTGTATGTGTGTGTATGTGAGAGAGACAGAGAAAGTGTGTGCACGTCCCACTGCCATAGAACTATAAAAATTAACATTAAACATTGCATCACACATTAAATTATTAAACATATTTGCAAACATGCAAACAGAGTAATCAAAAAAAAAATAAAAATCATCTCTCGTGTGTGACAGTATGTGTATAAAGCCCTATTCGGGACTAGTTTTCCAAACGACGTTTAAGTTTGAATTTTTTTCAGATGACGTCTGTCATTTCACGTACGCATTCAGACGGGACTAACATCTCCATGTTTTTTACATGTGGGCGTTGCACAAGATCACATGTCCACATCTACAACCATTATTGGTGCGCAAACTTGAATACCGGCG
>JAOVVB010000050.1:515328-533524 GCA_028570985.1 Heterobranchus longifilis
CAACAAAAGCCTATTTTCAGTTCTTTACAACCTATAAAATGTTTTAACTCTGTTGTGCATAATAATTTGGAACAGTGTTTTTAGTTTTTTTTTTTTTTATTTATAAATTTTATCATTAGGAGGTTTGTTCAATAAAATTTGAATTATACCCTAATGGTTGATGACTTGAAAATTATACTGACTATCATTTGCATTGACTAATTATGAAAATCAGAGAATCATTTGCGTAATAATTTGGAACACGGTGTATTTGGGAGCAATAGTTAATTCTAGAACTGACCAGGGTGCTACAGCATTAAACCACAAAGCCTTTTTCAACTCTGTATTTTGTACACACATACATTTTCATTTAATTTAAAATTAATCAAAAATATTATCATAAAACAGCAGCTAAATTATTTGAACTCCATTTTGCATACGAACAGGGTCAAACAGTCACAAATATTACTCCTTGTTTAAAAGATTCACAGGATTGAATTGCAGCAATGCCCAAACACCCAAAGGACTAGGACGCACTTCAATGTACAGCCTCTTATTGTTGTAAAATTGTCCATCGATGAGTGGGATTCCCAGACTTGGGACACACCACTGGAGTGGTCAGAAAGAGGCATTCCACTGTGCTCCCAGTCAATCAGCAGATTGTTGAGAGCCTTAAAAACAGAAATGTCATGCTGAATAAGTTGATTGAACATCACATGCAATCACAATCTTCAATGACATCTTCAGTGGAATGATTTTGGTATATCAGCCTAATAAGTAGTATAAAAAGTTTTTAGGCACTTTAATAGCTGATTCTCCATTTTGTCAGACTATATTTATGACCTTTTAAGCTGCTGTTTCTATGACTTTTCCAGGAATTAAAAGGTAGGCAAGATTTGGCAGGATGTGTAGAAACTTGTAGATTATCACAAATTTACTACAGAAGTTCACAATTCACTTGAGAATTCCTGAGTTTTAGGCATTTTGTACAGAGGTGGACACCACAGCTTCAGTAAGTAAAAGTCCTGCCACTTAGTGTTCCATTAATTACCTAAAGCAGCTGATTATAATTAACAACTCTTCAGCCAGACTCTACCTAATTAGTGATGTCACATGTTGTGTGCAGAGAGAACTAATACATGGCGTATTCTGTCCTAATACTTTTGGCCACCACTGTGTATCTCTCTCTCTCTCTCCCTCGTGAGAATTCTTCAGTTTAAGTTGTTGAGTTGGGGTGTTGCATTTTATGTCCGGATATACATTTTGTCCTTGGGGGCTTGTTGGTGTGCATGCCAATGTATGGATAAGAGAGCCACCCCTGCCCCTTTTCCCCCAGTGTGTATGTGTATGTGTGTATGAGGAGGTGGTTGGAAAGGGGAGATAATAAAAGTGAGCATCGTTCACATAACTTTTGAGTCTCATCTTCTTAATTTTTTATAAATTAAAAATAAGTAATTTAAGCGAACCCGATGCGGAAGCTCGGTCACACTGGTAGCAAAAGTTTATATGAAGGTAGCAAAAGTGGCCAATGGTCATTATGTGGTGCAAAGACAAGGACAGTTTTAGTATGTTGCAGAACCGTGACAGAAGCCATAGGAGAGTGCGTATTGAATTGCCGCCACCACTGTCTGGGGAGAAGAAACAAAGCTTGAACTGGTCCAGACAGTTTGAAGTAGCTGTAAAAGCACTCACAGAAGGAGGTGGAACCGTATCATACAACTATGAACTGACTAGGATTTTACCTACACGTTTAAACAACGCAACTTTCTCATTGTGGGACAGTCTTCCTGATGCTGTTAAAGTGAACTATAATGCAGTGAAAGAGAAGCTGAAAGAGGCTTTTGGAAGAAAACAGTTCATGGAGTGATTCAGAGCCAGCTTATCTGCCCAGCCCCGAGCAGCAGGGGAGAGTCTTGAAGTGTATACAGCAGGAATAAGCTGGCTAGTGGATGAGGCTTTTCCCAAATATGGTGACTGGCCCAGAGAGAGGAAAAGTTTCGATGTTTCATGGCAGACTTGGACCCAGTGCTGAGGACGAACTGTTACAAACAGGGAGCAACAGACATGGAGGAGGCTGTAATAATCACAGGTTGGTTCGAGAACGCAAGAAGTGAAATTGATGAGGGATATGCAACTGCTAATATCAGACATAATTTGATCGCTGATGGGGCTGTGGCCAATGTGAACAATGTGAATGTCAGAAATTGGTGGACTTTACAGAGCAATTGACAGGTTAACTGATGAGGTGAGAGACATGAAGGTAGCTCTTAGCCGTCTGGAAGACGAGAACCACAGACTGAAAGAGAAAATGAAACGTAGCAGCAAGGACTAGTGGAGTAGAGCATGCTCCCCATCACGTGAAGCAAGTCAGTGCTGCTGTCAGGGGCGTGCTGGGCGTACACAGGCATTTGATACACAGAGAAGCCGCTCTTCTAAGGGAAAACCATTTATGGAGTTTAATACTCAGAAGGATCATAATTCGACACGTAGCCCTGTGAGGCGCGCTACCAGCTCCAGCCCCAGCATGCGCAGACAGAGCAGTTACGAGGAGGAAACTAGGAAGCAGGGAGTTCGTTTCATGACCCCTGGCAGTGAAGGGAGAGGCATTACATGCCATGAAACGGGCTGTAGCTGATGTTGCGGCCCAAACACCAGCTGTACTACACAGGGGCCCAAACCCCAATGACAGTTCATCTGGACACTGGGATGCGCACAAACACAAAAAAAGAACTGTTAGTATCATATGTGAAGGGGACAATTACACTTTCAAAAACATTGATTGATTTGTCAAAAAGTTTTGACCACTTTTGACCGGGAGTTCTGGGCTATTGTGTGGGCAGTGAGGGAATTTAGACACTATCTCTGGCTTTCCTCTTTCACCATAATTACAGATCACTGCCCACTTCTTGCATTAAGGCGTATGTCAATCGAGGATGATCCCACGGGCAGGAAAGCTAGATGGCTTTTGGAATTGGACCTGTTGAATTGGGTCATAGTGCACAAAGAGGGATATCAACACAGAAATGTTGATGCACTGTACTGTCGTCCAGCAGCATCAGATGCCGTGCTGGCGTGTACATATATCTTCTCGACAGCCTTTGCGATCGCTCCAGCCAGTGTCGTACCGTGTCAATATCTGGATTGTTCTGTTGTATAGTAACAATGTTCGCTGTATCATAGGATAAATCAGACACGCTCAGTACATTATCCGCACTTGAGGACATGTTAGGCCTAGTTATTATCTCAGCCGCCTTGGTGGTCTCAGAAGAACAACACGTGTTGTTATCATATTGGACATGGACATCTGTCCATGAAGTAAAATTCAATACAGGAAAAGCAATTGAGCCAGAACGCACGCAATCCGTCAGTCACGTGACCCAGGGAAGTGGACGTCTTGAGTCTAGCCAGAAGACAAAACACACCTCCAGGAGAAAGTGCTTCACCATGATGATGGCGGCGGCCGGTCAGTGCACCTGCAGTGTGTTACACTAATTATATACTGTTAGATATTCTAGTCATTTTGTAATAAAAATCTGTCTCATCTGTACATCTCAGAGTTTACATTACTATTGGACTGAGTTTAACCATCTCTCTATAATAAATGGACTGTTGTGTAAATCTGCTTCCAAAGCTCACAGGTGACCTTGTTGCTCAGGTTGTCGTCCCTCCTGCTCTTAGACATGACCTACTTCTACAGCTTCATGGATGGAGCCCAGACTGTTGCTCAATTTTCTTTAGAATGAGTGTGGGAACGAGCGAGGCAGTTATGCTACTGGCTGTCTATGTTTAAGAACATCAAAACGTGGTGCGAACAATGCACGGAGTGCAAAACTCGTCTTAAGCCTGTCCCTATGCATCAGACCCTTTGAGAGAGTCACTATGGACATTTTGAAACTGCCAATAACAACCAAAGGGAATTGGTATGTACTGGTGGTTGAGGATTATTTTACAAATTTTGTTAATTTGCATCGCATGGCATGGTGGAACATTTTTAACAGGATCAAATAGCTAAGATACTTTTGTCATGTGGGGGTGAGTGGGATGATTATGTTAAACAGGTGGCATTTGCATACAATTCCTCGCCTCGTTCATAATATTCTATTTTGAATACGTTTTTACAGTACATTTTAGTTTATGGACGAGAACCGAGGATGCCCACTGACTTGTTACAAGTCACACGTACACTTAATCAGAACATTTCAACATCTCATACTGCATTTGTGTCCACTTTGCTTGGACAATTACAGGATGCTTTCAGGGGCGCTAGGATGTACAGTGAAGTGGCTCATGATTGTCAGAAGTTCCATCATGATTCAGGCTTTAGACACCAGCCTTATAGAGTCAATGCCATGGTGTGGCTCCATAATCCGGTGGAGAGCCGCATGAAGCTGGCATCTCATTGGAAGGGACCTTTTAAGGTTATAGAGATCCTGGGGTCTGGTGAGCCAGAACTAACATACAGTATCGTTAGCCCTAAAGACTCAGATGGACAATGACAGGTAGTGCATTACAATAGGCTGAGACCTTATACATTGCCTGATGTTTGCTAAGACACTGATGTTTGCTAAGAACCTGTCTGGGGATCATCATTCTCTCTACAATTCCCCTGCTGAGGAGTCTACATGTTGGGTGGGTTAGAGTGCAGTTTACCTAAAAAGAATGTCAGTGAAGCATTTAAAGGGCCTTTTGAGGCCATAGTTGCTGCAAGCAGAGCTGGGAGGAGGATACAACCTTCTGGTTGTATGAAAGATTTTGTGTTGTACTAATGTGTTTTAAAAAAAAAACTGGAAATGTTGGAGGAAATGTAAACTGAGTAAGTGTTAAATGAATTTTTGTTTTAGGTGATACACGTGGTTTTACTGTAGGACATGTGTTCTGGTATTATACATGTTAATGTGTATTATGTTCTTATCCGTTCTGCTGTTGACTGTTCTGGTAGATAAATGGGGACGTTTATTTTAGGAGGATGTGACGTATGTAACAAATTAATTCGTCAGTTTAAGTTGTTGGAGTGTTGCATTTTATATTCAGATATAGATTTTGTCCTTGGGGGCTTAAGTGGGTGTGCACGCGAATGTATGAACAAGAGAGCACCCCCCGCCTTTTTCTCGTCTTTATAAAAAAAAAAATTATTAACCCAAAAGTCATTTCAGCGAACCCGATGCGGCAGCTCCGTCACACTAGCTAGCCCAGCTTTAACTAAACTTTAAATTTTATAAATCTAAAAATTTATATATATTTTTTTTTTATCACAAAATGACTAGAATATCTAACGGTATATAATTAGTGTAACACACTGCAGGTGCACTGACTGGGCCGCCGCCACCATCATGGTGAAGCACTTTGTCCTGGAGGTGTGTTTTGTCTTCTGGCTAGACTCAAGACTTCCCTGGGTCACGTGACTGACGGATTGCG
The DNA here is from genome assembly GCA_028570985.1 of Heterobranchus longifilis. Lineage (NCBI taxonomy): Eukaryota > Metazoa > Chordata > Actinopteri > Siluriformes > Clariidae > Heterobranchus > Heterobranchus longifilis. The sequence goes on from JAOVVB010000050.1 coordinate 520,723, forward strand.
TCCGTTCTGGCTCTTTACTCCTTGAATCAGAATTGCAGAATATTTAATTAAACGTGTATTGAAATAAAGACTTTGAAATTTCACAGCTTGAAATGGACTATTAAGAATTTCATGTGACATTCAGATCACATAAATTCAGATATTACTTTTTAAATTCGAATATTTCAGTGTAATAAATTCAGTAGTATTTACATTTCAATACTAACGATTCAACAGTGATTACATTTCAAAATGTGTTTTTCAAAGATTGATGTGATTCAAATAATTGTGATGCTAATTTGCTTTCATATCAGCCAGACATTGTAACAGCATTACGCTAAACAGCATAACGTTAATCCTGTGTCATGAATTAAATCAAAATGTTGAGCAAAAGTGAAGTTATGAACGGTTAAGTGACAGATTATGCATCACACAAAACTTGCTGAACAGAACTGAATGAAACTTTTCCAGTACTTAGATATCAGCCTGAAGTTTGTCTGCAAAACAAGTAAAATCAAAATGTTTGTTATGAACAGTTACAATATTTGTGGGATTAAAAAAATGCACCTTAAAATAAGCTACTGATAAGCTACTTGCTCAATATAAACAAACACCTGCAACAATAGATGTTAAATAGGAACCCAAACTGAGTATTTTTACTGGGGTTAGTTAATATTTTCACTGCTGAAATTACAGCGCTGAATTGGTTTAAGTGCATTGGTTTAACGCTAAAGTAGTTTTAAGACAAAATCTTTATCAGAACTACTTTTTCGAATTCTTATCTGTGATTCACAGGGAGTGTAAGCTGACAATGAAAGAAGTACAACTTAGCCTAAACAAGGCAAAAATATGAATATGTTCATATCCTTCCTTTTCCATTAATTGTAATAAGATGAAATGTCAGTAGATTTCGCCTCCAATCCAGTGAAAACCAATACCGTATGTGTTGTCACACCAAACAAAATTTTGTGAAATAAAAGTAAAAAAAAAATTAAGGGGGCCATCTTTGTTGCAGGCAGACATGTGTGCGTGGGCCTTCACCTGAAATAATATCACTGATTAAATTAAAGCTGATCAGCTTATTTTTAGCTTTAATCTTTTAACTATTTCTACAAACTCTTTTTCTGTCAACAATGGGTACTTTAGCTGGTCCTTAATATTTTTTTTTATTTTGTTGGAGATTTTATTTATTTCCCATCCACTATATCCCACCCACAGATTCTCTAGTCACTCTAGTCATGGTACAGCCTTGGTTTTGTAATAGATAGAAAACATAAGCCCAGGAAAGAATATGGAATATTTTAAATATTTACCTAGGCCTTTTTGCAGCTCTACCTTACCTTTATACAGGTGGAATAAATTACTCTCTAAAAGTCTACCTTTTTATAGCAAAGAAGAGTAAAAGAATGGTAAAGGGCTGGGTTGATATACTGGCAGAACTGGAATTTTCCCAGTGGAGCAATGAACTTTGAGGCCAATACAATGTAATTTATTAGCTATTTATTCCCATGGACTCACCCATTATGCAGGGACAGTGGCCCATTGGTTTATCCTCTATACTGACAGAGTTAGCTCAATCATATGGTGCCATAGGCAAAGCAATGAAGTATCTTTTTACCTACACAAAAACGTTTCATGACACCCCTTCTCACTTCCATCTCTCCTGTCAAAATGGACAGACCTAAGCGGAAATGTGGTGCAGAAAAAGAGACGAGTTTAGTTTGGACGTGAATGCTACCAAATGTGCATGGATGATGTAATACATTAAGAGAAAATAGAGAGAGAGAGAGAGAGATTGAGAAGGAGAAAGAGAACCACAACTACAAAGCAGCACAATCCAAATTTATATTCGGAATCTTTATTTTTCCTCTTCTCTTCTTCTCCCCTTCATTTGTATCAAGAACGATTCTTCTTTGACTGAACTTTCTCTATTCATTCTTCTTCTTCGTATTATTATAAATAGTAGAGGCACTGGTGGCTCAGTGGTAGGTGTTTCGCCTGCCATGTGGAAGTCGTTAATGTTGTGGTAATTATTAGGGCCCAAGCACTATGACATCACCCTATTACGTCATAGTGTGAGGACCCTTTTGTTATTTCTAAGAATTATAACGGCCCAAGCACTATGACATCAGCCCAACATCTGCTGCCATTAGAGTCTCTTCACAAGAGATTTTGCTGCATCCTCAATGTCTTAAAATCATATGGGCGCTGTTTGATGGTAAAGAAGAAATATAAAAAAAATCCTTTGTGTGTTTTTTTGCAAAGAACCCAAAATAACTGACTTCCTGTTAGGTAGATCCCATGATATGCAGAGTGTAAATTGTTCAGCTCAATGAGATCTAAAAGTGTACCGATTTTGACTTGCAAAAGTTTGTAAGAGTTGTACAGGCAAAATCTTCTGTGAATCTCCTGTGAATATATATATATTGTTGTTGTTGGTCTTTCGGCTGCTCCCGGCAAGCGGTCGCCACAGCGGAATACCCAGTCTGCACTACAACTTGGCACAAGTTTTTACGCCAGATGTCCTTCCTGACGCAACCCTCCCATTTTATCCGGGCTTGGGACCGGCACTGCATCCAGTGGCTGGGGTTGGGCACTGGCTGGGAATCGAACCCGGGCCTGCGCTGCTCGTCCGTTAAGTGACGTGTGTTCATGGCTGTTTGAATGATGAACTTGGAATGACTTATTGACAATACACATATATATATATATATATACATATACAGTCAATTTAAATGGAATATATATTCAATTTAAATGAAACTTATATTATATTAAATTTCATTATTACAAATTATAAAATTAAAATATTACTTAAGACCAATAAGATTTTTAACACAGAAATGTTGGACTACTGAAAAATATGTAGTAGATACTTGTTCGGGGCTCCCCTTGCATGAATTACTGCAGCAATGCGGCGTGGCATAAAGGCAATTAGTCTGTGACACTGCTGAGGTGTTATGGAAGATTCTCAATGGGGTATAGGTGGGAGCAGTAGGAAAGGATAAGAAGGAAAATACAAGCAAGCTAACTCTACCACACATCAATGTATGCATCAGGCTGTGTTGTTTCGTTTGGAAATGGGCGGCGACCTGTGCTGATAAGTTTGATTGACAGGTTAGGCATAACCTACACATCGAATAATGGATGACCACATTGAACAATAAATGTGGCAGCAGTGAATAACAAAGCACTGTGTCAAATGATGAAATGATGTGACATCTATTGATGAAAGCTACACATAGACCTTAAAACAGAAAACAGTGATGGTGAATTTAATGTGTACAGATTCTTTTGTATTTTCTTATTTAATGCCGGATATTTAATTATTTGACCTCTGTGTTCTTTATTTGATGTGATTTGTAGACATTCGTTGTGTGACTTGCTGAATTATAGTACTTGGTTTTCTATTAACTTTGGTGTGTTTGTTAACAGGTTTTTGGCTTTTTATTATGAGATGTGGATATTTATTATTTGGATTATGTGCATTTATTATTTGATGATTTATTTAGTGTAAATATTTAGATTTTTTTATGTGTACATTCATCATTTACTAATTTGTTGTTTGAAGTGTTGTTTTATTGATTAGATGTAATGATGTATGAATTGAATTGGACACAAAAGAGGTTTCATAATATCCAGCTCTGGAAAAAAAATTAACTACCACTTCAAAATAATCTTCTTATGTTTCTTATGTTTAAATTTTTTTCTTACAGGTGCATGTATTGGTGAGATGAAATTTTTTTATTTTATTTTTTGTGAACGGCTGACAATATTTCTCCTAAATTCAAAATACAACCCTTGTTATTTAGAGTGTATATTTAAAGGAAATGACATCAAAATACATAAAAATAACCCAAGATCATGCAGTTTTTGCAGAGCTTTAATAACTCAAATTTAACAAAATGCTAAAATTTGTGAGCTAATTGTGTTAATGCTTTGGCTAAATGACATTAAGAAATCAGTATTTGGTGGAATAACCCCGATTTGCAATTACAGCTTCCATGCGTTTTGTCATGCTCTTCTCCAGTTTTTCACATTGCTGTTGGGTAACTTTATACCACAAAAAAAGCAAAAAAGCAAACAGCTCAGCTTTGCTTGATGGTTTGTGACCATCCATCTTCCTTGTGATGACATTCCAGAAGTTTTCTGGAGTAAATTGTAGTGGTCTCTTACTTTTTTCCAGAGCTGTCCAAAGATCAATTAATTAGAATAAAAGCTGAAAATAAATATTTATATACATTTATATGTGTAAATATAATATTTAAAAGTAATAAAGTAAAATATTTCTAGTCTTTTAAATTTTTATTTTAAAGATGACAGCTTACAGCTAATATAAATCCCTGCTTAAATACTGCTTAAGATCAATCACAAAAAGGATTTACAATATAGAAATGTCCAACTTTTGAAAAGTATGTCCATGGCTAATTTTTTTTAGATGAACAATATACTCTGTGTCCAACTAGACAGATTCTGGATTGTAGTACCACCTGGCCCAAAAATGGATTCTGTGCCTCTGCTTTCTTACTCCAGACTCCGGGAATTTGGCCCACTGAACAACAGTCCAGTACTTTTTGTCACATTGCTGCAGGAATTTATGCAAATAGAGCTCTAAACAAGTATTTAGTGCTGTATATGTTCATACTTTTCAGTAGTCCAACATTTCTGTGTTAAAAATCCTTACTGTGTATTGGTCTTAAGTAATGTACCCATTTTCTGAGATGCTGAATTTTGGGTTTTCATTAGCTGTAGGTCATAATCATCAGAATTATACCAGTCTGTGTGCAATGAATCTATATAATATATGAGCAAATCTTTTTGATGGTATTCCAATTTATTGAGATGCACCTGTATGTGTATGTACACACACACACACACACACACACACATATATATATATATATATATGCGTGTACGCATGTTCAAATGAGCGAACAAAAACGAAACGATTTTAACGTTTAACATAGTTATATAATTAGCTTACATTAAGAGGTTAGTTAGTTATAAAGGATAAGCCTCTCCGCTCGCTTTCTAATAAAATCCACTTCACCGTACTCGAGCAGGATTTTTGGCCTGGTATCAGTGCGTCATTTGGTTACGCCCACTCGTCATTGTAAGCTGTGGTTGGCTGAGGGGCTTACAGGTCCTGAGAGCAGCGCGCATCGAGGTCTGCGTTCTCTAGTGAAAACTGAGGGTGCATGTAGTGAGCTGCAGCGATAGTCTCGTTCGGAATTAACCATTCCCCCCCCCCCCCACACACACATACTGTTTTTCTTTAATAGCTACACGACACAGACAGCAACACTGAATTGGACTGCTAAATCATCGCGTTCAATAAGGATTTTACCCATGCCTGGACTTAAACCTGATAATACCGCGTATTTTTGTCTGAAGAAATTTGGTGCGTGAAATATACCAGTCGCTTCAACGTAAAGCGCGCGGAGCCGTCTCCGTTTGGAAATACTGGATTAGCGTGAATATGATTTGGACATCTACCAGTGATTCGTGAATTATCGTCGTCATTACCATCATTACAATCGCTGATTCCGTATGTGAGTCCGATTTTTGTCCGGGTACTTGATCTGTATGTTTAACTAGTACAGTGGGGCTACGACATATAGGCCAATCGTGGAGTGAAGAGGAGAGGCTTGTTAATTTTAACTTATTGGGTTTTCTGGGCATAACAAACGGTCAGAAAGACAGTTTAATTCAAATAAACACGTGCACTCTAACAAACAAGGTCATACGTTTGATTAGGAACGTTTAAAAATAATTTCTGTCACGTATATCCTAATTTGTAGACCTGTCTATCCGTGGTTGCTTTCTCCTCATTGTCACAAAATGGTCGGCTCACAGTAGCGTATTGTTTGTTATACAATATTGTATTTGATGTGCGCGAATTTTTTTTTTTGTTTTTATAAAAGGCTTTTTCTCGTTCACACTATATTCGAATTTCTTCCAGCACGCACAATTTTTTTTATATGACGTTAAAATGGCCAGCAGGAAAAGAGCGATGAAGTGACTATAAGACGCAGTCTCAGTCATTCCTATGAAATCAGTTAACGTTAGGCTTGTTGAGGCCGTGACTCCGACATCGTTCTTGTATATTTTTTTACACGATGTCGTTCCTGGCTGCTTCTAAGATGGATAATAAGTAAGATAAGAACATCAACAGGTTTTCACCACTTTAAGGACATGGATTTCGTGCATGTAATTCTGTGTTTTCTGGCGTGCTGGAACGGCACCGGGGCCGTTTTCAATCTGAAATACACCATCGAGGAAGAATTGCGCGCGGGAACGAAAATCGCCAATGTTACGGCGGACGCGAAAGTAGCTGGATTCGCGCTCGGGAATCGGCAACCTGTTTTGCGAGTAATCTCCAATTCCGAACCGCGGTGGGTAAACCTAAGCCCGGCAGGACTGCTCCTCACTAAACAGAAAATCGATCGCGACGCTGTTTGCCGGCAGACGCCGAAGTGCATAATTTCTCTGGAGGTAATGTCCAATTCGATGGAGATATGCGTGATTAAAATCGAGATTCTGGATGTGAATGATAACGCGCCCCGATTCCCCACCAGCCATATCGACATAGAGATCTCGGAAAATGCCGCTCCAGGCACGAGATTTCCCCTAGAGGGGGCAAGCGATCTGGACTCGGGGAGCAATGGCGTTCAGACATACACTATCACTCCAAACGACATTTTCGGTCTGGAGATCAAGACCAGGGGAGACGGATCTAAAATAGCCGAGCTGATAGTAGAAAAGACTCTCGACCGAGAGACGCAATCTCATTATACGTTTGAAATCACGGCTGAAGACGGAGGAGAACCACCAAAGACGGGGAGTGTACCACTTAACATTAAAGTCATTGACTCCAATGATAATAATCCTGTATTTGATGAACCTGTTTACACAGTTAACGTGATGGAGAATTCTCCTATAAATACATTAGTCATAGTCCTGAATGCCACTGATCCAGATGAAGGAACAAATGGCGAGGTCGTATATTCATTTATTAATTTTGTGTCCAACCTGACGAAACAAATTTTTAAAATTGATCCCAAAACTGGTGTCATAACTGTTAATGGAATTTTAGACCATGAAGAACTTGGTGTGCATGAAATAGATGTTCAAGCCAAAGATCTAGGCCCAAATTCCATTCCAGCACACTGCAAAGTGATGGTTAATGTAATAGATGTAAATGACAATGCACCAGAAATTAAACTTTTGTCCGAAAACAGTGAGATGGTAGAGGTCAGTGAGAATGCACCTATTGGATATGTCATTGCACTGGTAAGAGTTTCAGATGATGATTCAGGTGCAAATGGGAAAGTGCAGTGCAGACTACAGGGTAATGTGCCTTTCAGACTTAATGAGTTTGAGAGCTTCTCTACGTTACTTGTTGATGGCCGACTAGACAGGGAGCAGAGAGACATGTACAACCTCACAGTGTTGGCTGAGGATAGTGGTTATCCCCCGCTTAAAAGTTCTAAATCTTTTGCTGTTAAAGTAACAGATGAAAACGACAACCTGCCTTATTTCACAAAGCCACATTACCAAGCAATGGTGTTGGAAAACAATGTCCCAGGGGCATTCTTACTTGCTGTGTCTGCTAAAGATCCTGACCTGGGAATGACTGGTACAGTGTCTTATGAAATCATTAAGTCAGAAGTTCGAGGAATGTCAGTGGAATCGTATGTTACTGTAAACTCAAATGGTGAAATTTATGGGGTCAGGGCTTTTAATCATGAAGACACACGCACATTTGAATTTAAGGTCTCTGCCAAAGATGGAGGAGATCCTTCATTAACAAGTAATGCTACAGTGCGCATTGTTGTTTTGGATGTAAATGACAACACTCCTGTGATGACGACCCCACCACTTGTTAACGGCACTGCAGAGGTTTCCATCCCCAAAAATGCTGGAGTTGGTTATTTGGTTACTCAAATCAAGGCTGATGATTATGATGAGGGAGAAAATGGAAGACTGACATATTCCATATCGGAGGGAGACATGGCATATTTTGAAATTGATCAGATTAATGGTGAAGTGCGGACTACAAAAATGTTTGGAGAAAATGCCAAGCCATCCTATCAAATCACTGTTGTGGCCCATGACCATGGCCAGACATCTTTATCTGCTTCTGCATACATCATTGTCTACCTCTCTCCGGACCTTAACACACAGGAGCAGATTGGACCCGTAAACCTGTCTCTCATCTTCATCATCGCTCTGGGTTCCATTGCTGCTATTTTGTTTGTCACAATGATCTTTGTAGCTGTGAAGTGCAAAAGGGATAACAAGGAAATTCGGACATACAACTGCAGGTATGTTAGCTAGTTTAATTAGCTCCTTTTGTGTTATTATCACAGCATCATGAAACTGAGTGATTTTCATGGTGTGAAATGTGCATATGAGATATGTTATTGTAGAATGTACTGCATGTTTTATTTTTAGTTTATATTGACAGTTGCTGTTTTTTTGTTTTGTTTTTTTTTTGATGGTTTTCTGTGCATGTGACAAGGTGTTTCTTAAATGAGGCCAATCAGAATTGCATGTCCAAAAGATCCAGGTTGAAAACATACAGAACAGAAAAGGATTACAAGAGCCAAGTGTTATTAAGAGTAACACACCTAGTGCCCTAAGTCCCATGGGTAGGCTCCAGGCTTCATGTGACCCTGGACAGGATAAGCAGTGTGAAAATAGTCCCTTGGGAAAGAAGAAAAGTCAGCTGGGAAAGATTGTTACAACACAATACTTACTATTGAGTTCATTGGTTCATGTCTAGTTTGAAAACATTGCAGACAAAGCATGTTCCAGTTACTACTCTTCTGCTGTGTAAGTGATCAAATTATTGAGTTTTTGAAGTAGAACCTGCCATAAAGACTATTAAGTATTAAAATGCATGTGTGAGTTGAGATTTGAATATTTTTGCTTACACTACTGATGGTGTTCAGTGTTCTTTGTTGCTTTGTATGCTGCTGTGGTCTGGCATGTTTGCATTGTGCTGGTTGTTTGTGACAAGTAAAGCTTTAATGCATGGGATTGCAAACAAATCAGGAATAATGACTCCATTGGTGGCCGGAGGTCACTTTACTGTGGCTTTGCCAGTGAGCCCATGTCTGCTAGCAGGTGACACATTGACTGTAAGGGCTCTATTTTTATGCTGATGCAGGAACATATATATTTTTTATAAATATATATTTTAAAACAGGTGGTTTTCACATTGATCAGCGTAGACCACCTTTTCTTGCTTTTACACAGCTGATATTTTTGCCATCATCCCCCTCCCCCAAAATTGAATAGAACAGTATTGATATTTTTTTTAATCCAAAATGATGCTTAACCAAAACAGTTGTTAAAGAAGTCCATTTGACATGACTTAACTCCAGATGTCTTATTTATTTAAAAAATCGACAAAAAATGACAAAGCCCCCCAAAATAAATGTGTTAAGAAAAATATTTTTTTTATTATGCAAGATTGTCCCAAATATTTCTAAACATTTCCATAAGGTGTACATGGTCACATGAGTAGGGATCATTATCATGTTTGGGGAAGAAATATGGTTGACAGATTTGAAAATAAAGAGATTAAAGCAAACAATAACCGATCGTGCAATGATAAGTATGGTGGCATTGATCAAACACTTCTAAATCAAATCCTATAGGACAGCAATATATATAATGCGAATAACTAAATCAATGTATATAGTAAAAGTAATGTAACGGTGTCAAATGATTTGAACAAATAGAATAATTAATAACCCTAATTAAACCCTAATTAAATACTACTCTAAAATTTATAATTCGGCAGTATCACTATAAAGTCTATAAGTGAAATCTAATTATTTCCCAAATGTTTATGCGATTCACTGCACACATAGTAAATTTCTACACATAGTACATACTTAAAAAAAAAAAAAAAAGCACATTGTTATTGCAGGCACATGCATTATTTTTGTTTGCGATATAGTCTAAAAATAGGGCCCTGCATTTAGCTGTAAAGATAGAGCACTGCTTTATTGAGTCTGTTCAGTTGTTTTTACCTGAACAGGGTGGCGGAGTGCTCCTATGGTAACCAGAAGAAGTCAAGCAAGAAAAAGAAATTGAGCAAGAATGATATCCGCCTAGTGCCACGTGACATGGAGGAGACAGACAAGATGAATGTGGTGAGCTGCTCATCCCTCACATCCTCTCTCAACTACTTTGACTACCACCAGCAGACACTGCCACTGGGCTGCAGACGCTCTGAGAGCACCTTCCTCACTGTGGAAAGCCAGAATTCAAGAAATACTCCACCAAAACATGGCCATCACCATACCTACACTGGGCAGGGCCCACAACAACCGGACCTCATCATCAACGGCATGCCACTGCCAGAGGTGAGAGTCACTTTTTATCAGTCTTGGAGTCTTGCATGGGATTTTCGGGTTTCTTTGGTCAAATGGGTACAATGGATTAATGTGAGATATAGGTAAAATTTTTTTTTTTTTTTTTTTTACCTAATATTAACATTTGTAACCATACAAAAATATGCTCTAATGGTTAATAACTATTTGTAATACAAGATACAAGATTACAAGATTGGAAAGATTGCAGTGTTAGTAAAGCACACAATGGCAAGACATTTAAGGAGTTGTTCTAGCTACTACAGGGTTGTGAGTTCCACTACTTGTGAGTCCCACTACTTTTGAAGCATAGCATTGGTTTGTTGCATGCATTTAAGGAATGTGACAGAATATTCATTTGGAGTGAACAGATCCTAAACAAATGAAAAGTTTGACTGGAGTTTCAGATTGTCATTTTGGAGAAAGAATTTTCTCATTCATGCAAGGTTGTCTATAAAACAATTTGGTTGAAAAATGCTTGATATTCTTTTAGAAGCTTTGAACTACCAATAGCACTGGTTTTGCTGCACTTGTGAGCCATGATGCACTTCACGTGTATGTTTACAAAAGAAAATTAGCAGAAAGTTAACCTTACAACAGTCAATTGTGGGAACTGTTGCGTTTGCTATGTCTAGTTACATCTGATATGTCCCATTCTCTAATCTGAATTTCTGTACTCTACTATAACTTATTGTTATTATAATTATTGTGACCACTGATGCACACATGACCTGCTGATGCCGTTTATGGCACATGACTGAAACTATTATAAGGTGCTGTTGTCAACTAGTAAAGTGAAACTGTTAAGGAAGGAATCTGATGATGCATTATAAACTAAAGTTTTCAGTATTGTTTTTAATATTCCCCATAATTTTCAACAATCTTTGTAATTTCAAAGATTTTGCTTGTAGGCTGATTTATCCATTGTGACAAAACTGTGACAAAATCATACAACATTCACACTGATATAAGCAATTTTTTTTTTTACCTAATATTAACATTTGTAACCATACAAAAATATGCTCTAATGGTTAATAACTATTTGTAATACAAGATTACAAGATTTTCGCCTTGATCCTAAAGAACAGCTTGATATAGCTTTTGTAGGATTTTAGCATATTGGCCACACTTAGCTTATAAAACTTTATAAGCTTATAAAAGCTTATATCACATGACTGTTGTTCTCAATGTGCAGCTTAAATATTTTTTTGTTTTGGAGAAGGGCAAAATTATTTCAAGACATGGGTAGCTTTTTCCTCAGTCACCTTAGACAGAAAAGGGTTACAAAAGAAAGTTACATGGAGCTACTTTCAATTGTACTCAAACATTATCTAGTTAAATGTGAAAATTAAACCATGCAGATTAGTTTGATTGGCTTTCCCAAATTGCCAGTTGTGTGTGCGTGTGCACACTCTGTGCCCTGCGATGTATTGGCCCCCTACCTCATGCCGCTGCGACCCTATCTAGGATAAGTGGTACAAAAGAGGAATAAATGTTATTAAGCTTAAAAAAAAAAAACACCACCCTGTGACATGTTTTTAAAATTGAATACTGAGTTCTTTAATGTTGAACAGTCTGCATGTTCAGGCTGACAGACAAGACGATGCATGGTTGAAATGTGGGTTAAAATTAAAACTAAAAAATATATACATTGTGTTCAAATGTAGACTCAAAACATGCCAATTATCATTAATAGCACTTGATAATTGGATTAAAGTTGCATCTTGATTTAATTTGATATTATCTTTCCTTGATTTTTTTTTTGTTACAAAAAAAGGCTGAAGTGACCAATTAAAATGACTATTTGATTAGGTCTACTACTGTGATAACTAAAGATGTACCCATCAATCGGCTAAGCATCATCTGAAGATCATGATTTCAAATCATGGTTGATTCTATAGAGTAGATGGGCATGCTCTCAGGGGGAGGGGGAGCATGCTTGCACTTTCATATCAGTCACAGCACACTTGCCAATCATAGGGGTCTCTGCACATGGGTGCTCATCCAATCCCCAGCATTGGATGCGCACCAGGCTGGCATCGAGTGTCTTTCACCTCATTTTCTGTTTTCCATATTGTGTACAAATTATTTACTAGTCCATGTTGCATTACATACATACTATTTAAACTATGTAAAATAATAGTATTTTCATCTAACAAAAAATATTTAAAAAGGTTTGGATATGCTGTCAATTATACAGTAGGAGCCATCTCAAACAGCCTCCTGGACCGTGGCAGGTCCATGGCAGAACCATAACAAGTCGATGCACAATCCATGCACGTCATGTGATCCCCCGCGATGACGCAGTTAACGATGCCCCGCCCCATAAACGCCCCCATGCGCTTTTTAATAAGATGATTGCAATGCTGTATAATCCTGCCAGGTGAAGCATTGACTACTTCAGTTAACAGCGGTGTCCAGGCAGCATTATATAC
>JAOVVB010000050.1:559684-576406 GCA_028570985.1 Heterobranchus longifilis
GTGGGGGGAAGGAGAGGACGCGGTGCTGTGTAGAGAATGATGGCTTGCGTGGCGCAGTAAGGGTGCCCCTCTACTGTTTGTAAAAACAAGACCATCACACTCCATCTTGCCGCTCCCGCAGGAGCCAGGCCTCCGGGCTGATTTATGGCCCACAGACTGAATTGGCTGGCTGGGATGACAGCCGTGCTCGGACTCTCCCTGGTGAGTAGTGTGGGAGGCTGCCTTGGCCGAGCCTCAGCCTCGACTGGCCGCAGACCTGCCCTCTGCTGTAGTTAGGGCAGACTAGATGTTAAGCTCCATCCCCAGCGTTGGGATCAGGCAGGGCCAAGCGTGTTATGTCTGAGCACCAACCATTCACAGACAGCCATCCTCTGTTCTGCTGGTGCCAGATTTTTTGCCAGATTTTTTTCAGCCCAGTCGCCAGAGTGAAATGTTGGCGTTGTACGTTTCTGCAAACCACTGATATGTAACATTTGTACGTTTCGTACATTCAGTTCAGATCTCATGTCTATGAGCTGAGTTTCTGAGCGGCGGACGGCGTCAAGGGCGTAGGTTTTGTTTCAACATTTTGGGGGACACATACGAAAGAGGGGGCGTGGTGATCCTCCCCCAGGGAATTTTGAGCATCAAAAACTTAATTTCCTGCATTCTGGTGAATTTTTATGCACAAATTTGTGCCTTTTCTGCATTAATTTGTGGTGCAAATGTCTTTAATTCTGTCAAAATAAATGTCCTCTGCTCCATTCATGTTTTCATTGGGGGGGGAGGGACAAATGCACATGTTCTCAATATTGAAGGGGGCGTGTCCCCTTCTTTTCCCCCCGAAATCGACACCTGTGGATGGTGTGTAACCTGGGTGAGACAGCAGCAGACCACTGTTTGAGACCAACAACACCAGGTGTTTTTTAACAAGAGTTTGGGACAGTAACCGTTGATTTTTGCCATTTTACATTGATTATGTAACCTAAACTTACCACTATGGCTGACCAATTAATTGAAATTTTATTGAAATCGCAATATGGCCCACTACAATTTTCAAATCGCAGGAGGCGCAATATTTGTTAAAGGCAAAATATGTCAAAATACCATTTTAACTTAAATATTATGGTGCTGCAGAGATGTCCTGGCTTACACATCATATACAGACTTAAGAAAGAATCTTTGTTTGGTACAAATCCTCACAAAAATCACACCATAATCATTTCAATATGTTTTACAATGAAATTAGATATTTTTTCAAAATCCTTCAGCCCAACTTACCACCTGGTTTTGTTGCCTAAACTTAAATTTTGTTTGAATTCACAAAACTGCGATTGTAGTGAAGCGTCATTATATTTTTATATCTATTTTATATGATGACTGAATGTCCTGCGTTTTCTGTTTTTAATATTTGCATTTTCTATGCACCGAAGGAGTTGCACTTCTAATTTCATTGTATGCAGAGCTTACAGTGACAATAAAGTCATTCATTCATCATAGTTTGTCACGTAAAAGTGACAGTCAATAAAGGAGGGAAAAGGTGTTGTTTATACACTTTACCATGACCTCACGTTGATTTATATATATACACACATGACACGTACAAATGTAACATGTCCGTGGTTTGCAAGAACGTACAATTGCCAACCTTTATTCTGCCGATTGTGTGTGAATTGTCCCTCCCCCCTGTGGTACTTCCATCAGCGTGCTGCATCACAGGCTCTATCAAGACTCTGTAGTAACAATTTAGATTTAATCAATCTTCGCCATGTGACTGCCAGGATGGAAAATTAATATGGAGAGCAATTAGAAAACAGCCATCTCACTGTCAAAGATACACCAAGATGAGAGCAGAAAAGTGGACGGCGTTTTAGCAGCAAATGAAAATCCTTGTGTACACCACTCAGACATGGCGGGGACGGACTGTTGTCTCCCCGGCTGTCCTCAGAAAGGGTCATCGAGACTGAGGTCACATGTATTTAACTTTCTGTTGATGGAATTCTTTTGGGTTTTATAGCAGTCCTCTCACACAGCACGGAAACGAGACTTAAGGCATAATGTCAGAGTGGCTGTTTGCTCTCTCAATCATCAGAGCTCAATAATTGTCTTCTCAGACTATAGACGTGTATTTGAGCATTTTGCTCAGGTTTGATATCAAAGACAGAGAGGAAAGGAGGGGAAGTCGAAGGGAAGCACTGTATTTAGGTTTAAATTGCTCTATTTCCTTTGCCACATCACAGTAATATCGACATCATGCTGTCTGTCTGCTCAGCATTCTCACATGACAAACAGAATCAGGACATTTATTCTTACTGCTACAACAAACAAAATGTCAGGATACAGAGGAAATACAACAAAAGTACTTAAACCCAAAAGTGGAAGACATTCTTTGTAAAATGATTTATCATGCCACACATTATTTTTAGGGTTCATCATGTTGTAAAACCAAACTTCAAATACATAAGATTTCCAAATATACTTTACATAGAGCCGGGCAAAATATCGATGTCGTGATTTGACATAGGTATAATCTTATATTTTGGATATGGCAGTATTTTAAAGGCTGCGTCACAGTAAAGTGATGTCATTTTCTGAACTTAACAGACTGTTGTATTTATTCTGTTATTTGCCTTTACACACTTAGTCATTATATCCACATTACTGATGATTATTTATCAAAAATCTCATTGTGTAAATATTTTGTGAAAGCACCAATAGTCAAACCTACAATATTGTCACAAAAATATATTGTGATATTTGATTTTCCCCATATTGCCCTGACTGAAGTTGGCATCTTTATTGTTAACAGTGTATCAAAGAAAAGACATACAAAAGAGGTACGTTCAAAATCCAGCTTATGACAAAGGTTTAAAAAAGGAACATGGGCTTTAAAAAAAAATATCATCACAGTGGACAATCTATTCTCGTGTGTGGGCATGTTTTGTTTTTTTTATTCATCGCCCTCCATTATGTTCCTGGTAAAGACTTTCCTAAAGACTTTTGATTACATTATTACATTCTGATTGGCTCCCTTCTCTTTAAACAAAACCGCCAGCTTCGTGCCTTTTGTCTCCTTGATTGCCGCCGGTGCAGCTCCTCGGACCAATCAGCATTCATGCAAATTTACAGACATACAGGAGCGCAAAATGCATTCACTTTCCTCATTCTTACTTTTTGGCCTCATAAAATAATTTTAAACTGTATAGAGATTTTATAGAACTGCCTGTTTATGCTGCAGCATGGGTAATGTGGATGATAGTATGTCATGATATTTCATAATATTTTTTTACACAAAGAATTCCTGTTAACTTGTGCTGTAATTATAGACATTTGAGATGCGTATTACAATGCCGTCCCTTGTAGAGGATGTCTCACTCTGCATCTAAATGCCATGTCTGTGTGTGTCGGTGTGTGTCGGTGTGTGTGTCGGTGTGTGTGTGTGTGCGTCTATACACAAACATGATCAAAGGAGGCTAATTCTGTGCCGCCTCTGTCTGACTATGAAGCATTCATGTGGGCATCGGTCACCCATGGTTTGCATTTTTGTGCCTTTAAGCGCGATGATTCGTGCAGAACTTCCCATATTTGGGTTGAAACAGCCCGTGATACCCTTTTACTCATGCATCCAGTCATTTAGTCACCATGTTATCTGTCAGTCTCATCGGATTATACTTTATGAGAGACAGCTCTGGCATATCTGCCCCTGAAAAGCCTGTCTTCAATCTTTAAATATCGATCCCTGGGGTCTAAGCAGAGGTGCCTCTCATGAGTGCAGGAATGAAGGGAGAAAAACAGATCATTAGTGATTTTAATTAGGTGATCTGTCAAGCTGCGATTGCCAGATGTAAGCGTATGCATTTGGGTCGATGGCAATCCCTCTCACAATCCCCTCTTGTCACCTTGGGCCTCTGGAACGGAGGATGGCTCTTGCTCGGAGTGAAACAAGCAGTAGGGGAGCAGAAATGTGTCACTGTGCATCTGTGTGGCAGCTTCTTTCTCAAGATTAGAGCAGGTGGGAAACACAACAGCACAGCGGCACAGAGAGATGTTGGACGGGGTTCCCACGCGTCCTGGAAAACCTGGGAAACCTGGACATTTAGAGACTAGTTTTCCAGTCACCAAGTGACCAAAATGACCAAATATCCTGGAAATATTCTACATTGTCCTGGAAAGTTTGAGTTGTATTTTAGCCCCTCGCTCAGATCGCCTACGTGAGCCTGGGTGCGTGTTTTGTTTGAAACTGGACTTGTTGGTAGGATAAGCTGCACGGTGTGACACTTCAAAGCAGGTTTACCAGACGCCAGGCGGAACGCTCCCTTTGAATTTGGGCTCCCATGTCAATCTGCGGAGCGGAACCGACTTGCAGCGATCTTTTCAGCGTCAAGCCTGTATTTTCCAGAGCGGAATTCTCAGAGAAGCCCAGTGGAGATTAAACCTGCATCATTAAAAAAGAATTAATAAAACTGGGGTTAAATGTGTGAATACCAGGCCTACCACCAAATTGTGTTCTGTATTTTGTCCTCGGTATCTCAGTAACACTTTACTTAGAGGTCATACCTATAAAGCATTATAAGCACATTCATAGTTTATAAAACAACAAGGTTGATAAAGTATTAGAAGTGGTGGACATAATGTATTATAAGTTCATAATGTTTTTTGCCTCCATGCCAAAGTGATAAAGTGATATTAAAAGTTCTACAGCTCCGTCTTACATAAAATATTTTGCTTTCTCTCCCAAGCTTGGCAAATAAAATCTTATATAAATACAAAAAAAGTCGTGACTGTCACTTTGGCATGAAGGTATAAATCATTATGAATGCTGAACTTATAATTATCATTATGTCAAGCACTTATAATACTTTATAAACCTTGTTATAAGTTGTCATGCATGATTATAAACATTTATAAAGAGTTTTGTAAAGCCTTCTAAATGCATTATAATGTGTTATGAATGAGCTTATAATGCATTACAGACATGACCTTTAAGTAAAGTGTTTCTTGATTTCCTAAAAAGTGTGAACCCTGTTTGACTTGTTATGTTTTCTAGGACTGAATAAAAGCGTGTACTATACATATTTCTTTACATAATTCTCGCACCAAGCTCTTTAGCAATTACAGGGTACGTATGTGTGAATTAAAACAAACAGGGAAAACTTAATTAGGCTACAGCATTTCAGTTTGAGTAAGAGAGCGTGGCACTGCTGTTGTCTTGAAAGTCCTTCCCCTCCAACACAACAAAGTACGGAAGACTGCAGTTATACAGACTCAGGCAAATCTTTTTTTTCACTCCAGCGTTAAACATCATTACATATTTATAACTCGGCGCCAGATGACAGAGACGGAGAGGAAGAGAGAGATGAACCAGGCAACAACACCGCAACTCGTCTGCTGTCTCTCTCCGCCAGATATCTGATTGCACTGTTTAAACCTGCCTTTCATCTAGTGTTGCTACAGAAAACCCAATTATACAAGAGTTGCAAATGGACTTTTGATTTAACAATACATAATTTAATTGGCATATTAGAAGTGCCCTAAACATCCAGATCTAGTTATCAGTGAGCGGTGTTACCGGGACTGCAGTCTCCAGCAGAGAGTGGAAGCACAAATCATTCAGAAATGTTTAACTTGGGCTGTTTTAATTAAAACATGATGCTGCATTGATTTTCATTTATTCACTCTATTATTTTATGACAGGTTTGACGGCAAACAAAGGCCACGTCGGAGAAAAAAACAATCGGAGATTTGTGTGCAAATGAGTGTAAAAGTTGAAAATAAAGCTGCTTTTTACAGCCAAATCTAACAATCACGTTTTCTCTCTTCTGTGCCTCCGCAGATCCCAGCGAAGGCTTCCACTGCCAGGACGAGTGTCGCATCCTGGGCCACTCTGACCGCTGTTGGATGCCGCGCGTGCCAATCCCGGCGCGTGCCAAGTCACCCGAGCACGGCCGTAATGTCATCGCTTTGTCTATCGAGGCCACCACGGTGGACGTGCCCCACTACGAGGACGGCACCACCAAGAGGACTTTTGCCACCTTCGGCAAGGATGGGCCCGAGGACGTGGAGCGGGGCGAGTTAAAGGGAAAGCGGACTCAGGAGTCTCAGGTGTGCAGCCCCAAGGCCAACGGAGGGGCTGTCCGCGAAGCTGGCAACGGGCGCGAGGCAGCCAGTCCCATCACCTCCCCCGTGCACCTGAAGAGCCCGGTGTCCAAGCCGTCATCTGCCTACAACACGCTGAAATGCCGCGACGCGGAGCGAATCGCCAACCACAGCCTGCTGCGGCAGCCGGAGGGGAAGGACAGTGAGCCAGCTGTCAGGGAGATCAACACGCTTCTCCACGACGGCCGAGACAAGGAGTCCCCCAGCAGCAAGCGCCTGAAGGACATTGTGCTTTAGCGAGCTTCTCTACGACACGCACCAACATCCATGCACACATGCCGTGTAAAACTCACATATATGTACCCCGCAATAGCTGTGTGTACACAGAAGAAAGTCAGGCTGTGGACGTAGGGAGACACACCCATTTGCAGTATACAATATTCAAGACTCGCGCCGAGGATGAACTGTAGTATGCTGCAGCTAGTTGTGTGCTTAAGCCGAGGTAGTGGATGTGGCTTTGTTGTAGTCGCAGTACTTTTCTCCTTGTTTGCTTTTTGTTCAGTTTTCTTTCTATCCGTCTGCAGCGAGTGGACAGGCAGGTTACTGTTGACTGCATGGACGTGGCCAGCGGACCTCTCCAGCGCCAAAGCAGGACACTGCGTGTTTGGACACCCGAGGTGCCGATTCATAAGTACAGTTATGCCTTTTGAACTACTTTTGTATCACAAACTGATATTTGCCTTCTTTGGTTTTGCAGTTTGTTCTAGCTGCCAAAATCGCTCTTTTGTTCCTTTGTATAGTGAGCTCCATCAATGTAATAAACGACATACACAGGATTCATCTGAAAAATATTCTCAATTTACTCCTTCAGCAGTTGTCAGTGCATTCAGGGGGACGGAAAGAGAGAGGCACTCTCATTTGCACCTTTCCCTGACTAATAAGAGAAACTTTCTCTGCGTATCCCCGAGGACATCCCAGTGTCATCAGACTGTGAGGTCTTTACAGTATTTATATTTTATCAAGGATGGAGCTAAATGAACTCTCGCTATCTGCCCAGCCGCTCCGAACACTGGACGTGGGACAGACACATCCTTGTGTTCAAATTGAGTTGTATGAAAAAAAAAAAAAAAGACTTACTGCTTTTGAAATCTCCTGTGCCCAACCTTGATTGTAGCCAGTGGAGCACAAATTAGAACTTTGTGCTCAGGTCTTGTACTTTTTTTGACTTTTGACTATGGGGCTAGGATAGAAGGGATCGTCACTCATGTCTTGCTATGTGAAACTCTCTATAGGGTTTACTATTATCATTTTTAATAACCTGTTGTTATGTGACAATCCCTTTAATGTTTTGTTTCAAGAGAAAAAAACAAATAAACATTGGTGTTCAACTGAAGCTACAGTAGCGTTTGTTACACAAACACAAAAATAAAAAAAAACATATATGCCAAAATATATTTTATAAATAATTTAAAAATGTATAATGAGAATATTTAATGCCGTGTAGTTATTTTATGAGTAAGTTATACTTGAAATTAACTTGCTTTTGTTCATTTGTCTTTTGCTTTTATATTGAATCTGATTTGTTTTTTTATTTTCAAAATGAACTTGGATTATTTTTTTTGTTTACTGTGTGACCCCTGGCAACTGTTGCAGTCTACCTTGTTGTAAAGAGTTTCTTATTGGTCAGTTCTTGTGCCATCAAGTTTCTGTGTGGGCTACTAGAAAATGTAAAAAAAAGACAAAAAAAATACAAAACAAAAAAAGCGATATCAGCACCAACATTAGTGTGTCAGTTCAATGAGCTTAGAGTGAGATAGCAAAAGAAACCAAAAAAGATGCAAACAAAAACCTTAACAATTGCAGGATGTTGCTTAATCTTAGTATCTAAGGAGGAGAAAGAACGGCTCTTCACGCTGGTAACGGGGTTCCACCTATTTTATCGAATGAGTCGCCTTTCCTAATGGGCCCAAACAAGTTTAAACGAGACTTTTTCAGCCTCGACTGAGGGCATCCGGACGCGAAGACTAGCTTTGCTCAGCACGGCTGTCACCCCGTGCCATCTGTGCACAGCTGATCTCAGAGATAAGGTTGAGACTAGAGCGGTATAAACAGGGCTCTCCCCTCCTACGAGCACCACACAGCAGACTGGGTGGAATCATGTTTGAACGAACTAAGGTCTTGGAAGAACCGTGTTGCACATCAGCAATGTGGTTTTATGTTGCTTTGCAGTAAACTATGTACAATGTGGAAAAATATGAATGGAAATTGACAAATTGCATACAACAAACTAGATCTTGTAGCTGAATGTTTTGCTGGTCTCACCCATGGCTTCTGGCAACATGAAAATCGGAATAATCACTGAATGTATACAGCAGCTTATAATTAAACTATTAAATGTTCTCTGCTTTGTTTCCTTGTCTTTACTCAAGTCGATTTTTAAGTTCTGCTGATTTTTGGTGTCAGGAATTTTAAACTGTAATGACACTTTTTCAAAAGAGGATAAAACTATATTTGGACTTATATTTTTCATTTCATTTCACTTTATTTATTTCTGTGTCATGCCAACATTTGGCCCATCCCTCACGGGATTACAAGACATTTTTTTAACAAACATACATCTTCCGGTCTTACATATACAAAAACATGTGGAGGAGGGAAAAGAAAGAAAAACAAAAACATAAAATGGGACTATCATGTCATGTCATCTCGATAAAGAGCTTTTTTTAATATGTGGAAATAATTTGTTATGGCCGCAGCATAATTTCTGTGTGCTTTAGGGCTGTCCTCAATTAAAGAAATTCTTAGTCGACTAAAACTGACACGATTTTGTCGACTAATTGATTAGTTGATTTAATCGACAGATCTTAAAATTGAGTTTCTCCACAAAGAATCATGCAAAAGCACCACTTTAAATCTTGTGTTTACCAGAAATATGCTCATACGTTTCCTGGAAATAAGTCATTCAGCATGAAAAAAGCATAAAAAATGATTAATCGACTAAAGAAATCTCAGTCTCAGACTAAGACCAAAACGACCGCTGTGCTCCGTGTGGCATACATGTTGTCATCGCCCATGTCCACGCGGACACCTGTACGCATATAAGCGCATGCTCCTGTATCCTCCGCCGTTCTCTCCATCACAGCCAAAGGCAAGAAGAAGGAAAAGAAAGTAAGGATATTTATACTAATTTCTTAGCAAAAGAAAATAAAAAATTCAGGTCGACTTAACATCTGCATTTAATATGCATTGAAATTACCATTAATTAACTTGAATAATCCAAAACCAGCGATGAAGGTGAGTGTGGGCTACAACAGTGTGCATCACGATTTCTATTTTGAACTAGATTTAGGTCTGCCACAATACATTTACCATCTGTAATATGATGCGAGAGTCTGCGAGCTGTTGTTGAAAACAGCATGATAACACATGGAGTGATGTCTATTCTATTTGGCATGATAAAATGGAAATTAACAGTTTGAGCCGAGGCTGGCTCCAACTCTGCATTAATATTCCATGCATTCGCTGTTGCTCTTTCCCATTATTTCCAAAGCAGACCTTTGGGAATGGTCCAACAAGTGAGGAGTGTGCGCTAGTGTCTATTTCTGATGGTAGAGCTCTTTTCATTTGCTAGAGTGGGTCACACATGCCATTTTTGAGACTTTTAACATCTCCAAATGTCTCTGAAAACACTACAACACAGACGCTGATCGGGACCATGTAGCCTGTCATTGAGACTCACAGTCGGCTGCTGGTTAATGTGCTTTCACAGCCAACAGAATGATGTCATTACAACACCAGATCCCACTTGAAATATTGATTTATTAGTCGACTTTGAGTGGAAGGGTCTAAAAAGCTATGAAAGGCAAGACAGAGCCCTGATTCTTCCTCTGCTACTCTGCAACAATTTCTATGACATTTTCACTCAATAAAGGCTCCACTTTTCACCTCCCCCGGCCCGTACGCAGCAGATCTTTCTCTTGAGTACGTTTGTATGGATTGATGAGGAGAAGCAGAGAGTAGATGTCGAACAGGCCACATTCCAGCGCTGCAGACAGAGAAAAAGGGAAACGAGCGAGGGGGGAAACACACAGCTGCCCTCCATGATAAGATCAGAATCAGAATCAGAAATTGTATATAAGAAAAGGAGGTTGGCTTCATTTCTATAATTAATTTGCCATTCCCTCTGTACCCTCTGGTGGAGCCAACATGAAAGCTGGTCTGAAAGCGCACTTGCTAACACATCCATTAGTCTATAAGGAGGATCTTGTTTCTTCCAGCTAAGTTCTCTTCTCATGGGCAATACCGCTATTTGGCCCAGTCATATGAGTAAATCATGCCCTTTCAGTTGTGCTTAGACCCCTGGGTCTCCATAACAAACTCGCCTCAGCTAAAGGTACTGCCTCCAACAACTGAAGGGCAAAATATGCATTTTAAACCAGTCTCATAATTGGGAAAAATTGACTTTGTAGCACAATGTTGCAGTAATTATTTCAAATCTATACATAAAAAAAAAGACTTTGTCCTCTATATCAACAGTATATCACCGCGGGTCAAACCTTATTTGCAATGCACGAACCGTATTTGTAAATCCCCAAAATGGTGCTTGTCCACGCATATTTAATTCCTCCTGATTCATGGTGGTCATGGAGAATATTCTCCATTACGGGCGAGATTTATATCAAAGGTTACCAGGACACACATCCTATTAACATCCTATTAATGTTTCAATTATCATTTTGCAAAATGGTGAGAGGGGGGAATCAGAGAACAATTAAAATGATTTATTTCTGACACAGACATGCATTGAAAAAGAGCAGGAGGAGGGCCTGCAGCCTCGCATTCCTTCAATACAAAATAGTTTGTCGCCCGTTCTTTTGAGTGAGACCCCCCCCTGACCAACCCCCAATCAGGCGCACTGATCTCTGTCGCTCCAGTGACCTCATTCTATCAAAAAGGCTTGCAGCTGCTCCTGCCTCATTATGACCAACTCCTTCTCACTAACCTCTGGTGGAGGTGCATCGTGGGATTACATGGCAGCAAACTACATGTTTGATACATGAAGTAACATACATGTCCTGCTGTTTTGTTGCCATCTTTGAACATCAGACGTTTGCCAAAAAGGATGATAAAACAATACAGTCTGTAGCTGCAGACAATGGGCTGGTCGCATTTCATCTGTTATTTGCAGTGTTGTGCTACTTTCTGAAAAATAATAGTATTAGTTAGTTACTAGTTAGGCTACCTCATTAAAAAAGTAACTACTTCCACCAAAAAGTAAAGCGTTACTGTGATAAGTAATGTTTTAGTTACTTTTTAAATGTCTTTCTTTTTCACGAGTTCACTTGAACGCACCACGAATGCACCGTGAACTTCCGTTCTCGGTGCCTGCACACATTTCGTTCTTTGTTTACAAAACTCAGAAGGCAAATGTTGCCACACCAGTGACTTCAGGGCATGGATGTATAATAAGCTGAAGTTCGCAGGAGGATTTTACAGTTATGATATTTGTCCGTGGTCTCCGACTCCAGCAGTGGCCGTGGTGTTTGGAAAACTACCGCTACAAGCTAACTGCTACACCGGGTAAGCTAACCGTTATTAGCTGTGTCTTTACGCTGCAGACTGTTGCATGTTCCGCTGTTGTAATCATTTTGAGTGTAATACAGCTACT
Source organism: Heterobranchus longifilis (assembly GCA_028570985.1). Lineage (NCBI taxonomy): Eukaryota > Metazoa > Chordata > Actinopteri > Siluriformes > Clariidae > Heterobranchus > Heterobranchus longifilis. The sequence goes on from JAOVVB010000050.1 coordinate 571,428, forward strand.
TTAGATCATTTAGCTTTAACGTTAGCCGTAGTTTGCAGCCTGCTCTACTTTTGTCATCATCTTTTATCTTAAAATATCTCCATACGGCCGACATTGCTGCTCTGACGAGAGGTGAACTTCATGTTGCAGCTACATGAGCACAGTATCAGATTCCCTAACACAGTAACGCCCCGTTCAGTAACGGTAATTTAGTTACTTAATTTAAAAAGTAATGCGTTAAAGTACTTGTTACTGCCCAAAGTCACAGTGTTACTAACTCTGGTTATTTGATGTGTCTGATGGCAACATACGAGATTGTTGATTTTAATGATACAGTATCTACAAATAATGCCTTTCTCTCCCTGATCCACTGCAGTTTGCCAAATTAATTTTATTTCAGGCATGCAAATGAGACTCTGAGCACTTTAGGTTCACATCTCTTCTCTAATTTCCTTCCACTGAACAGCAGGTGAAGAGGTCTAAACTTCAGAGTCACAAGGTGGAGAAGCTCGGTCTAAAAAAATAGAAAAAAAGTTTTTTTTTACTTTGACAGCAATTCTTTGTAAGTCAAACTTTGAACCAGTCGTATCTGTTGAGCTCATGTTTCATTTGCTCTGGCAGATAGGTCAGGCCCCTCTCAATTCAATTCAATATTTTTTTTTATAGTGTCATATTATAACAAAAGTTATCTCAGGACACTTTTCAGATTGAGCAGGCCAAGGCCACGCTCAGTGATTTACAAGTCCCAGAATTTCTAACCTGTTAAAGCGTCATTTTAACAGGGACAGAACCACTATTAATTATTATTATGATTATTATTATTATTAATAATAATAATCATAATCATAATAATAACAATAATAATAATAATTATTTTTCATAATAGTAGCAGTAGGCGTCAAGCGGGTCCATGGCGGTTGGTGTTCAAACACATTTCCAGTCAACCAGAACCTAGTAGATGCAACCACAACCGTTTAAATCTAATATGGGGTGAGTTTCAGATGATGACTGACAGAGGAGCGTCATGAGATGACTCATGCTATAATGTAGTTACAGAACATCTGTCCAGCGCAACACACCAGGCTCACGAAACTCAGACCAAACTGTCACACGAGGCAGTGCTGATCAAATACGAATCAAGATTCTGTTACTGTGTTGCCTATTTCTCACCTAAAATGTTTTCAGAGACACATTTTAGTGTACTGTTTATCTGTAAATTGAGAAAGTTTGTGACCAGACCGCGATTTATTTTTCCTGCTTCAAAAGAGGCGAAGCACCGCTCCAACATGCATGTGTCGCTCAGCGCGTAGCTCTGGTTGGTTGTAGGTCACGTTTCGTAGCTCTGGTTGATTATAGGTCTATCCAGTTGCGTCCAGAGGCATTTTGGTCAGCGCCGCTGATAAGGACCCTTGGAAATTGAAAATGAACTGGGAGGTTCCAGACAAAGGGCCTGTGTCCATATAGCAGCGAGTGCCAGCGTCTTTTTTCAATTGATCCCAATGAGGAGATAGCGTATGTGGCCACATGCGGTTGCCTAGAGAAAAAGTACTGGACCCAGCGCTCCGCCTTTTTTGTGTGGCCACTCCAACGCTTCAAGTTGAAAATCCCGTTTGTGAGAGCAGATCGGCCGGACACTGTTGCTGGTGAGTGTTGTGCTTTTATCACCGTACACATTGTAAGCTTGTTGTTAGCTGTGTAATTAACCCTCTGTTTACATAGCATTAAGCCAGCTAGCTAGCTAGCTAGCTAACGACAAAACCTACATGCAGCCAGCACTTTTCTGCCAGAAAAAAAACGCTATATGGACACAGGCCCTAATATGCATTTGCAAATTAGTCTGGCGATGCCAGTTAGTTCTTTGTAACTCAACTTGCCAATTCAAAACCGCTATGTATCTTTAAAGAAATGCCCTTTTATTTTGTAGTATTTGTGCAATTTCTACATGCTCCCTTGATGAGTTACTAAACAGATTTGTTCCACAGATCCACACCTTTAAGCAAGACGATTATCATCACTGCTGGAGAGAAATGAAATCGGAGTGCTGGGCTCACCTCGCCCTCTGTGTGTCCTCACACCACATCTGCACCTGGACGGAGATTTGGGGTCCTCGGTGGACGCCGGCTTGCACTGGACTGTGGATGACAATCTCAGACTTTTCCACTGTTACGGCTTTTCTGCAGTCACTTATTTGAAGGTGGCGAGCTCTAAGAATGAGATATTAGCTCCGAGACTTTAGTGTGAAGCCAGAGAAAGTTAGTGGAAATTATTATGAAGACTCTCCGGGACGTATTTTTCCTGGCCGAAAGGCAAGGCTATCCAAACAGGAAGAATAACCTTTTGTTGTAGCTTTATATTGTATTGAGGAGGTTAGTCTTTGTCACGATGAGAAGTGGGCTGGTCATTGCTATCAGTAAGAAGACTGATTACACCCTCCGTCTCCCCACCACAACTACATATCTAATAGGCCTGGCCAGTGGCCACTTCCCTTTGTGGTGGTCACAATGGAACTTTGATCGCCACCAAAATGAGCGGCTCAAACAATAGTCTACATTCACTGAACACCACTGAGCCCTCAGTGAGATGGGAAGCAGCCACATTCCCCCACCAAGCTTTAATTGGAAGTGATGCTAGACAGATCATATCATAACCATTAGTGATGCCCTGATAAGACTGACCTGGGAGCCGCTCTGTAAAGCCTCTTTGTCGGAGAAGGGTCCGATGAGCCCCAGGACCCCTCCGCCTGCCATCTCCAGCAGCAATCACAGCCTGACCTCGGCCACCTCTCTCAGCCCTTAATGCCCAGGATGCTGGCTCTGGGGCTGGGGAACAGGGGCAGTTGACCTCCCCCTCTCTAGAGGATAAAAACGCTGATAGCGGGGACTAGAAATTAAAGACTGTGGCCTTTGAAAGCCTCCATTATTGTCAACCGGAGCACGGCAATGAATCTCACCAGCCCTCTCCATGGACATGCATTATCGGTAGGGTGATTATTTGACCTAAACTCTCAGCTTGGCAATGATTTATTTTACCCAGACACAGGTATCTTTCCTGACCTCGCTGCCCTTTTGGAGAACAGCAGAGTGACAGAAAACACCAGAGTTTTGTTGGACTTTGGAGTAAATGTTACCTTGCATGGCGAAATCACAAAATCACGTGATGAACATATCCATCTTGCCAGGCTCCAGTACAAGCATTTGGGTCCAGTCAAGATCTGACCGGACCAATCAGCGTCCTGCGAGGAGCTACTGGCAGATACAGGCGTGGTTTAAGTGTGTGAACTGCGCGACTGTTCATTCAAAACAACAATGGCGGCTCTGTGTAGATGCAGCGTCGGTTATATCAGAACTGGAGAATATTTCTTCACTGAAAGAAGAGCAAAGAACGGCACTGAAGGCTTTTCTGCACTTCTCCTGAGTTTGATAGACAGACGGTTCATCCAATCACCTGCCAGGTATTTTTTCAAAGCGTCTGCCCTTTTCTAAACAGTTTCTAATGACGGCTTCTCAGATGGTTCTGTGAAAAAAACATCTGATGGTCAGGTTAGAATAAATGGGCCTCATGCAAGAACATTGTCGTATTCTTTTCTTACCTTTCTCTCACTGTACTTTTTTTTCGTATGGTGGGTTCGTATGAGTGTGCCACCTCATATTCAGCACACGCTCCTAACTTCAGATAACTGTGTAAATGTCCTGCGTAAACATGATGAATGCCAGCTGCGTTCCTGAGAGTTGTACATTAGCATAACTAACGCCCTAATAATACCATGTAATGCTACGTCTCCTGAATTACATTTACATTTAAAATTACATTTGAAATGTAATTCATATTTTTAATATTTTCAAACTCAATATTGCTTCAAAGTAATGAAATATAAATCCATTAGTGAAAAACTGAGGTTTAAATAACAGCAGACTAATTGCACATGAGTCCTACGACAGGTCTGGATCACTCCGAAATTGTGTTCATTCCTGAGAGAAAATTCAAAATACACTCGTGGAGACTATTTAAGAACAAATCTGTTCATATGAGTTGTTCTTTCATGAGGCCCAATGTTTCAAAAGAGTCTTAGTAACCATTTTTAATCCATTTTGAGACCATCTCTAATATATGTATGTCTGTCTATGTGGGATGAAGCTTTTTACAGGAATATACTACAGGGGACTAAAAAGATTGGATCAATTGTTCCACTGCTACAGTAATTCAGAGAGATGGATTGCAGTCCAAAGTGAGACCAAAATGTGCTGTGAAAAGCTAAAACCAAAAGAGCACATCACTTCAGATGTCAGCTCTCATGGTTACTGAGCTACACTCGCAGACAAGAGAGTAGTTTTCGAAAATATGCAATATCCTCAAAAACCTTTGCAGGAGTGAGATGTCTTTGTTTTCTAGCTGTTCTATTTCTTGTGATCTTTTGACAATAAACTTATGTGTAGTTTGAAGATTTTTAGACAAAATATAAACTGAGCCATTTTCCAACGCTGAAAACACCCTGTTTCTTTGCGTCCGTGTGACTCATACTCTAACTCAATTTACCCTGGTTTATTGATCATCTGCTTTCGATGACATATTGATTTTAACCTTGCTTTTCTGCTACTATACAACATAATGTTTTTAAGCAAGCTGTACAGTTTACACGGTTCAGTGCTCATTTCTTGGCCCTGTGTTTTCATATGGAGTGCCAGGGGAAATAATGCTTCCATTGTGTGCAGGTAAAGAAGAATGCAATAGTGAAAATCAGCCTTTTGGAAGGCAGGCTTGTAAAGCTCAATACTCTGCAAGCACTGAGCTAATGGTGAACGAAGATGAGCACTTTAGAGTCATCGCACACCAGTTTTTGCTGCGTGTCTGACACTGTTGACTCTAGTTGGCCCTCATCAGCAGTCGTTCGGCCGATTCAACATGTTGAATTGAACTGTCAGTGGAGGCAGTCAATGAGAGAGAGCCGTCTGGCTGTTGAGTAAACCAGTCATTTCCTCCATTCAATGCCTTTTCTCCTTATT
>JAOVVB010000050.1:643256-657168 GCA_028570985.1 Heterobranchus longifilis
CTCCACATTAACGGACTTTGGGTCTCCGCCATTTTTTTTACGCTCCCTATAACTCCGCCCACCGCTTGTGACGTCACGGGTTCTCGCAACTAGACCAGCAGAGTTTAGGGGCCGGTTCGGTGCTTATTTTAGGGCAACGGCACCAATTTTTTTCTGTGGAAAAGCGCAGCACTGGTTCCAATATTGTGAATCGGCACGGGAACCGGAGCAGTGGAAAAGGGTATGTGTCGTAAAAAGTGATGTCGCGGCTTTCCTTAGGCGCTTTCCTCCTTGCTGAAAGCAAGAATGGTAAGCTTTGTAAATAACTTATGTCCTACACTGTGGTTGGACTATTTTAAGTCTTAAATGAAATTTGATCACGATTTCTATGAGTGATTCTAAGATGCTTAAATTCAGGCCCTGTGTGATAGTTGATGTGAATGTACGCATAATGTGGCCGTAACTATAACACACTTTAATTGAGACATTTATTTATTTATTTATTTATTAAGATAGTGATCCGCGATGACTGTGAAATTGTAATTATATTTTTAAAACTTATTCCAAAGGATATTATTAAATATAAAGTGTGACCTGCTTTATGAGTGGGTCCTACTACACACTGATTTACTTCGGAGTCCAGTATGGACAAAAGTGCTGTTCTTAGAGGGTCTTCTGTATTCTCAAAATGAATATTGAAGTTTCCAGCAAGTAACGCTTTGTCTACTAAAACAACCAGGTTTGAAAAATTTGCTGAGAAATTCCGAGTATGGCCCTGGGAGTCAGTAAATAATAATTAGCGGGACCGATTGAGCAGACCTAATATTTGTAGCTATACTTAATGTTATGGAAAACTTCAAATGCATTAAATTTGTGTCCATGTTTTTTTACAATAGTCATATCATTGTTCATAGCTGTAACGCCTCCTCCTATACCAGTTAGCCGAGGCTGGTGTATGTTGCTGTATTCAGGAGGACTAGCTTCATTTAAAGCTACATACTTATACTGCAGACACCTGGATTAAACAGAACATCAAACTCCTGTTCCGTTATAGATTCATTAACAGTAAGCGCTTTAGATGCAAGATATCTAATATTTAACAGTCCTAGCTTTAGATCAGAGGTGCTGGCTGTGTATTGTGGTCTTATATTAATTACATTTCTAAAACAGTCTTTGTGTCTTTTGTAAATTATTGTTTAGCTCTGAGAAAAGACACTTTTTCAATATGGTGAAATCTAAGTGACTACTCTATGCAGCTAGCAGACGGTTGGATTAGTCTGTTTGTGTGCTCCCTAGTCTGGGCTCTGGGTAGTCACTGATTAACTAGGAATGTTCTAAAACTGTGCTATACTACAAGAAATGAGAGCAGCACCTTCCCGAGTGGAATGCACACCATCCTGCCCTAACAGGCCAGTTTTGCCCTCAAAGGTAATCCAACCACCTATAACCTATAAGCCATCGTCACCACGGTCAACTCTCAGTTCAACAGCTGCTCTTCGCTGAGCTAAGCTGTGAGCTGGGGCAGCAATGTGTTGTACCTTGGTCCTCTCCTTCAGGGAGCAGAGGTTATGGTCATAACCATTTGTTCCCCTTCAGTCGATTCACTCGGTACAACGCCTATCGTATGGGACATGTGTTCAGGCCCCGCCGAGCATCTATCAAAGTTAGGAACAAGAACTCTGATAGCTATTACTGCATTATGGACCCCACAGAGAGGACAGGATAAACCACCGAGAACAGTGCCCATAATGTTGTCAGAGCTCTTTTTGAATGTGCCTTCACACCCTGAGGCAATGGGACACCCTTGCTGCTATAAGATGTTTATACCTCGCTTTACCCTTTACTAGACTTGCAAAGCAGACAAACACGGAAGTGCATATTCATTGTATGGTCTATGTAGACCCGTAGTGCACGTACAGGGCACAAATTATGCAATTTTCCCTGCTCATCAGAAGCAAAAGGAGGGGGGCAGAAGCTATAAAGGTTGAAGACCATAGAGCTGTAATTAGTGGAGACAACCTTGGGTACATAAGCCGAGTTTAGCTATAGAGTAACCTTTAGCAGAAAACTGTGTACAAGATGACCTACTTGTTTAGCAGATGCTAAAGCAAGAAGTACAATCATGTATAAAAGGATTTTCATACCTACAGAAGCAATTGGCTCAAATGGAGGACCACAGGGGGCCTCAAGCACTAACAATAAATCCCAAGATGGAATTGTTCAGCCAGCGGATGAGCACCCGGTGACAATCTGGCAAAGCCAAAACGACAGGCTAATATAGCCTAAGTATACTTAAATAGTAGAGAAGGAAAAGCCTTTTTCTAACAGTTCCTGTAGAAAAGAAAAAAAACTCCACCATGACACTTGCTTATCACTTGTAAGTGTATAAACCTCTAGAGGACGAGGCACGACTTTAGTGGCCCCTCACTGGCCAGAATGATTAGGAACAAGCCCTGCTGGCGCACCCTCTCCGTGACGGGCAGAATCAGTTCTACTGGAGGAAAGGCATACAACAGAGGCGGGGGCGATTGGTGGGCTATTACACCAATCCCCAGAGGGACATTGTGATCTGTTATAGTTGATGTGAAGCCTGCGTTGTTCCTATGACCATACCCCCCCACCACAGAGCCGTTGAGAGAAACATCTGTTGACACCACTTTGCGAAAGGACACCCTTATTGAGGCGCGCACACAGGCGGTGAGGGCGAACCCAGCGTTGAAATGACGAATGAAATGATGAAACGATCTTGGATGCCATCATCTTCATTAACTGTTAATGAACTCTGAAACGAAGTTAGCGTTGCAATTGAAACAGATGTTCGTTTTATTTTAAATTCAAACTTTGCCTGAATGGCATCCAGTGTCTGGCCAAACAAACCCTCAGCAGACATGGATGCCTTCGTGCCACCACTGCGCTCACCATGCCCCTGCCAAGGGAGAAAGCCGCGCAATGGGACATGCAGTGAATGTAGTATTTCGCGGCTCTCGTTAAGCAGCGCACATGTTGGGTTCTCAAACACATTGCCTGATTCATCTGGAGCAGTGTAACGTATTCAGTGCATGTCTTTATTCCAACCAAAGATCTGCCAAAAGTGTTCGTTTGTCAGCCTTTACATGCGTATAAACTTTAATAACATCCAAGTCTTAGCATCATCCAAATATATGATGTTGGTCCACCCTTTGTAGCTATAACAGCTTCAACTCTTCTGGGAAGGCTTTCCGCAAGGTTTCGGAGTGTGTTTATGGCCGTCTTTAATTGCATCACCTGGGAATCTGTGTAAGAGTCTCTGAAGATTAAAGGGATAGTTTGGGTTTTTTTCAACTCTGTTTTTTGGAGGCAAACAGTTGTAATGAACCATTGGCAGTTTTGCAGGAAGTTCATATTTTCGCAATTTAAATTAGGGTTGTTGCAAACTTCTGGTGAATTTGTGCCAAATTTCATTGAATTCATGCTGACCTTGTGGTAACCCAACCTAAACAGTCATTTTTAGTCTTATTTTTGCTGCAGAATGCTGTTTTGCGGCCAGTCTGCAGCTTATCAATATGTACATTTTGAAAAACAATTCTGCAAGATTACACCTCCTAAAATTCAATACACAAACTAGAGGCACATTTCCTGAAGAAAATGTGAGTGGTGCTTGCCGTGGCATCATAGACATAGCTATAATGTCATAGCTGATGTTGGTCTCAATGTTAAGTCTCTGGGACTTTTTGGGCACCCCTTAGCAGAGTCATAGCACCCCATTCCTGAATAAGCCGCACGATTCGGCACCTCATTTATGGGTCTACGACAAACGGTGCGGGACTAGTTACGCGCCAAACTTTTGTACGGAAGAAGAAGAAAAAAATAGAAAGAAGAATAATTGGCCTGTGAGGTAACAATAGTAGTGCTTCGCAAGCACCACTATTGATGTAAAGTGTTTTTAGCCTTTAAAAAAACTCTTATTTTAATTTCAGTGATTATCCACCCCAATTTTGTCCTATGAATTTGTTCTATTTTCTTGATAACTCACTGCAGATTAGCAGTCATCTGTCCTGCTCAAAGTTAGAGTTTTCTCTGTACCCTGAGAGAGTCTCACAAGGTAGTTCACAAGACAAGTCTCGGTTTAACTTGAATATGTGGCAGGCATTGTTGATACTGTAGCAGGCAGGCCAATCTAAGTCAGTATGGTGAGCATTAATCTGTGTTGGCTTCAGCTTGGGGTAGTGTGAATGTTTTCTACATTCAAATTTATGATGCTGATTTACTAGTGCTCATGGGAATAAATAATGGTTATATTTTCATCTGGTAACAGGTGCTTGAAAATGCAGAAGGTTCACGGACAACTCCATCAGTTGTAGCCTTCACTGCTGAAGGGGAGAGACTGGTGGGTATGCCAGCCAAAAGACAAGCTGTCACTAATCCAAACAATACACTCTATGCAACCAAACGCCTCATTGGGAGACGCTTTGATGACCCAGAAGTACAGAAAGATTTGTAAGTTGTTTATTTTTTTTTATGCCTCGAGTTTTATTACTTAATCTTCCTTTTATTAGAGGCCAAGTGCCATAGATCCGTTGGTCCCTTTTAGTGACTGTACTTTTTATTTTATTTTTTTTTATTCTTGTTGTAGTTGTTTGTAGCATTTTTCTGTATGTTCCTTACCATAGAGAAATATGGAGAAAAGCACTTTCTGCATTCTCTTTTGCTGTTGAGCAATCACAGCATGATCTCTAGTTATTATGCTTCTTTAAGATATATTTTTTGCTCTCTGTGTAGTAATAATATCTCCAACATACTGGATTAATTAGGGGCATAAATAGATTTTGTTTGTTGGTTTATTTATTTTTAAATATGGTAATCTTTACATTATGAATTTGTTTATTAATTGTGGTTAAATGCACACACTGCATTTAAAGTTTGTGGTGCAGTTTCACACCTGGAAAATGAGAGTGGCTACTGACATTGAAGTGGCTGCAATGTGATTGGTGGTTGTCCCCTCAGTAGTTGTTTACATTTAAGCCTTTGGTAGCTGTTTATGACATGGTATCATGAAAGTCTGACCACAAATTACATAATCTCATTAAGACATATTTTCCTTAGCATTGCTATCAATAAGGAGAATGTTTCGCACAACAAAATAATAATGTGTGGTTCTTCAATTGCAGAAAGAATGTCCCATATAAAATAGTACGTGCATCCAATGGAGATGCCTGGATAGAAGCTCACGGAAAGCTATATTCCCCTAGTCAGGTTGGGGCCTTTATTCTAATCAAGATGAAAGAGACTGCAGGTAAAACTGTCTTTTATAATAATACAATGTAGGGTGTTATAGAAATATTTGTGCATTTTTGTTAACTAGTGTTTTTTTTTTTTCTTTTTTTTTTTCTTTTTTAGAAAATTATTTGGGCCATATGGCGAAGAATGCTGTTGTGACTGTTCCAGCATATTTTAATGATTCTCAGAGACAGGTAAAAACTGCAAACAAGGTTGATATTTATTTTGAATTTCAAGATTTGAAGCGAGGAGTGAAATTTCCACAAAGCCACTCAGTTTGGCTATGCTAGTTTTAGTACAGTGGTTTTTAAACCTGTTCCTGGAGGACCCCTTATGTCCTACATATTTTATTTTTCTCTCTCGTGTCACATAAGCCTCAATTCCAAAATGGCTGTTAGTTATCTGTTTACTCACATCAGTTGTGTTTGGAGCTGAGGAAATTGTAAAATGTGCAGGGAGGGAGGTAATCCACTGTTGTAATTAAATGCTTTAGAAATCGATAGCATTTTGTATGTAGAAATGTATAGTGAATGATTCAAGCTTTTGGTGTAAAACCCCAAAGCAAGTCTCTCAAGATCTCTCCTCCCCATTCATCATCACCAGCTTATTTTACAGCCACCTTCATAGAACTTTCACCTCTGTAATCCCCAGTTACCCCATCAACCACCAACCATCCACAAGCGAACTAACTCCCTTCCTCCTGCCACCTATTTGTCACTAGCACCCAGGTGAAGAGAGAGGAGACTTTTGGAAAGCTGCAGGGCCTAATAAAATCAGTCCCAGCGTACTAAAGATTTCTATCAACCAGCTGTATGGGATCTTTCAGCACATCTTCAGCCTGAGCATTCAGTAGTAGAATGCACCAAAGGTGTGGAAAATATTCTGCCTGATTCCTGTTCCAGAGAACTATTAAAGACCAGTATACCCTTTGACAGGATGGTCCTGGAGAGACTAATGTTAGAGACTAACTGTTAGACGTCTCCGAATTTGTTGCACTAGGCGACAAATTCTGACTTGACAATCAGCTGGACTCAAAAGTGTACACGAAAACTCTGTACTGAGAAGGGATTAGCAGGCTCTCCCCCCACACACACACACACACACAATATACAGCATCAACTGGGCTCCACTTATTAATTTACTACTGTTCGTTCTTACCTTTTCTTTTTGACCAATACTGTGTATCCCGTACATAGTTTTGCTGTTTGTTTTTAGTTGTTTTTCTCCCTTTTTAACCCTGCTTTAGCCAATCAAAATATTAAAAATCAAGTTTTTTTTTTTTACTGTATTGCTGATTCATCTCATTATGAGCTTGTGACAAGCTCATTTATATTTGTATAAACCAATGTGCTGCATTGATTACAGGCAACTAAAGATGCTGGCCAGATTGCAGGTCTGAATGTGCTCAGAGTCATCAACGAGCCTACGGCAGCTGCCCTTGCATATGGACTTGATAAGACTCAGGACAAGATGTATGTGTATAAAACACACTTGTTAGAAAATTATTTATGTTGAAAATGATTTTTTTTTTTAAATCTTTTGCATGTTTTTTTTTTTTCTGGTCTTTATCTTCCAGTATTGCAGTTTATGATCTTGGCGGAGGCACATTTGATATCTCTATCTTGGAGATCCAGAAAGGAGTTTTTGAAGTGAAATCTACCAATGGTGATACTTTTTTAGGTGGTGAAGATTTTGATCAGTATCTGCTAAGGCATGTAGTGAAGGAGTTTAAAAGAGAGGTTTGTATTTATTTTTGTTTGCACTTATACATTTTTATGTGTATACATTATAATTAAGGTCGATCAACTTGGAACCAGTTTAAATTATATACAGTTAACCTTGGATTACGAGCATAATTTGTTCCAGAAGCAGGCTCGTATTCCAAAACACTTGTAAACCGAATTGAATTTTTCCATAAGAAATAATAGAAACTCAAATTATTCATTCCACAGCCCAAAAAATAAATACATAAAAATAATTAACACAAAATAGTACGTAAAAATAAAACAAATTAACCTGCACTTTATCTTGGCACGGTGTCCAATGACGCTCGTGCACACAGACACAAAGAGCAGATGGAGCCTTAAACAGAGAGAGAAAATGGATTTTTAACCTCTAATGAGACTTGTTTGCTTTACACACGCGCTGTACACACACGCATACAAACACAAAATAAAAGAGTTGTAGTAAACACGCATGCACAGATGTTAATTATACCAGTGAGAGACACGCACTAAGACCCAGCAGGGGAGACAATTACTCACAATTCCGCAGCACAAGAGAGAGAGAAAAACCGTTGGCTCAGTTGTGATCATGTGACTCTCTGCGTCAAAACAAGAAGCGCATGTGTGATGCATGATACTCTGTACTCGTAAACCAAGACTTGTTTGTTTTCCAAGTCAAAATTTATTTAAAATCTTTGCTCATCTTGCAAAACGCTTGCAAACCGCGTTACTCGCAATCCGAGGTTTCACTGTACCTCCTTTTCAACCGTTTGAAGTAGAAATTTGGCATAACGCATAAATGACCACTTTAAAGTAATTTGATATTTATGAAATGTTTATTTTTTTTTTATCTGACTCTATTGCTTACTTTTTTATGGTTTAGCAGGTTTCAAAATTTTATTTTAATTAAAAAATATATATATTTATTTTTACCTGCATCATTCAATACTTGCTTTAACAAAAAGATTGACATCAGAATGCAATAATGAATAGTGAGTTTCAGGGGAAAAAAGCTAATATTTTGTGCTTATGTTTATTTACAAACTAAACTAAAACAAGTGAATATTAGCATATATTAATACCATTAACAATAACACATTCACACTTTTTTGCTAGTTCCCAGGGACTTTGTGCACTTTGTAATTTTTTAAACTTGCCAGAGCTGTACATTACATTAGGAAGTAGTAACTTACTGGTTGTTTCAAGAGCATGATTGCTAGATGACGAAGCTCAGTTAGCATGCTGTGTCAACAGGTATGGCATTTGTCGAGGTGTGCAGATGGATGGAAAATTAAATAAAAGAATGAAAAAAATAATTTAAAAACTTTCATTGTACCCCAAAGGGTACGAAAATGACCTCCTTATATTGCCTACTCTGAAATGCTCTGCACTGCTTGAAACTACCTTTTCACTGTAAATACAGTATATTTGACCTATCGGTGCATTATGTGCTCTTGGTGCGAGTATAACTAATGAAATTACTAATTAATATATACGTTCTCACATGTAGAAAACATCAGGCATGATTGTCATACAGAAATACTTCGAAATGTTAGGAACTAGCCATCGGCTCGTCCCTGTTCATCTGCCCAAGATTCTTGTTAATATGATTACTGAAATATTAGTTACGTTGAGGTCAAATTCCAGAAATAATGTTATGCAGTGTATACTTTTGCTCACAACTGCCCATTCATCATTAACCACTATGCTTTTTTTTGGGTTTTTTTTTTTTAGTCTGGTGTGGATCTAACCAAAGACAACATGGCATTGCAGAGATTAAGAGAGGCAGCAGAGAAGGCCAAATGTGAGCTTTCCTCATCTCTGCAGGTTGGTTTCTGTTTGTGGGTTTTTTATTTTATTTTCAGGTGTGAAAGCCGGCAGTCTGATCATTGCTATGGCATACAGAAAAACCTTTCACTTGTCACAGAGGGAAAAAAAATAAATACATTTCCAAAAGTTAGGTGTGCACAATTTTTATGAACATAGGAAATAGAAAATTAGTTGTTTTTATAGTGAAACGCTCTTATATTCTAGTACAATTGAATTTAACATTAAATATTTTGAGCCTTTTTGTCTTCAATGATTATAGCTTATAACACATCGAAAAACTACTATATAGAAATCTTTTAATTCAATTTGTACATAAGACCGCCATCGATATCATGAAATTCAGTTCACTATCAACCAATTAACTATCCCACCCAATATCATCTTCCCTCGCCCCTCTTTCTGGTGCTGTCTGATTAAATTAAATGAAGACGGGTCAGGTCGGGGACAAGGATTTTAATCGATCTATTTAAAAAAATCTGCTGGATGTTGATCATAGTTTGAAAAATAAACACAAGGAAATTATTATTGTTTAAAATAACATAATAGCTAACCATGTGTTGTTAATTAAATAATTTAAATAGCTAAAGAAGCTGCCTTCAAAATAGAAAACAATTGTTAACAAAACATGGAGGGTCGATTAATATTATTTGTAACATATTACATGTAAGTGTTTCTATTTTCAGTGCTATAAAATCATTTTCCTGTATTAAAGTTCTTGGAGAACTCTTATTATATGCAGCCTTATTCCTTTCATGTTAATTTGATAGAATACGAGAATATGAAAAAGACACTTTAATCTGTGAATCAATATACATTATTTTGTCTCAGAGGTTCTCCAAATAAAGAATTTAACTTTCTCTTAGACTGACATCAACCTTCCTTACCTAACAATGGACAGCTCTGGTCCCAAACACTTGAACATGAAACTTACCCGTGCACAGTTTGAGGGTATTGTCGTAGATCTAATAAGAAGGACTGTGGCCCCATGTCAGAAGGCCATGCAAGATGCTGATGTTTCGAAGAGTGACATTGGCGAAGTCCTGTTGGTTGGAGGAATGACTCGCATGCCAAAGGTATTTGCAGAACTGTTTAGAAGGCTCTTAGAAGTACATAGAGTAAAAAGGAACCATAAGATTAAGAATGATGGTGATACCAGTTCCTCCTAAGTGCCATTTGGTCATATTCTTATTGTTAATAAAAAATTTGGGGGGGGGGGAAGAAATTAGATTTTATTTACTGCATTCTGGTACTGCATATCTGTGATTTTGGCTACTGAAAACAGAACGTTTTTCCGCTATTAGTTATGAATGTTGAAATATGGTATAGACCTAATTTTAAACCTGAACATTATACAATATTTATTGTCCTTTAGTTAAGAGTTTAAACAATTGCAAGTTTGTGTTTATTCAAGTCCCTTTGTTTTGCTTTTAGGTTCAGCAAACTGTACAAGATCTGTTTGGTAGGTCTCCTAGTAAATCTGTTAACCCAGATGAAGCTGTGGCTATTGGGGCAGCTATCCAAGGAGGTGTATTGGCTGGAGATGTAACCGATGTGCTCCTACTAGATGTCACTCCCCTCTCTTTGGGAATTGAGACTCTGGGAGGTGTGTTCACCAAACTTATAAATCGGAATACAACAATTCCCACCAAAAAAAGCCAGGTAATTTTACAGGTGAAATGGTCTGTCATGAGTCTGGTGCGTGTGGCCTAGTTTTTTATTTATTTATTTGTTTTTTATTCCAGGCTACAAGTTTATTTATTTGTTCAGCTGAACTATGAACTCTAGTTTGTAAACTCAGAACTTTTTGGAATAATGTAATATTGTTTAACGATTTTTACTGTCAAAGTTAATTCAGATTTTCTTTAAATTTATTTAGGTGTTTTCCACTGCTGCTGATGGGCAAACACAAGTAGAAATTAAAGTTTGCCAAGGTGAGCGTGAAATGGCAGTGGATAATAAGCTCCTTGGACAGTTCACACTGGTAAGACATGTTTACATAAAACTGACAAAATTACTAATAAAATTGAATGTGTTTTTTTTATTATAGTTGGGTACATGTAAACTGTGAAATTCATAATGAGGTAAATTAATTACTAAAATTAAAAAGTATGACAATACAGTGGAACCTCGGATTGCAAGTAAACCGGTTTGCGAGTGTTCCGCAAAGCGAGCAAAATTTTTAAAACCAGCCTGGTGACCAATCTTCATTGATCACACTCTGCTCTTACTGGTGGAAAGTGTAAAGGTTTAATTAGCAGAGTAATATCACAGTATTGTTTAAAATATTGCAATGCACACATTGGATGACGTATCAGAGTTCAAAAGAGGACAAATTGTTGGTGCATCTGTGACCAAGACAGCAAGTCTTTGTGAAGTATCAAGAGCCGCGGTATCCAGGGTAATGGCAGTATACCACCAAGAAGGACGAACCACATCAAACATGAGTAACTGTCTGAAAGGGATGTCCGGGTGCTAACACAGATTGTTTGCAAAAAACATAAAACCACTCACTGCAGAATTAAATGTTCACCTCAACTCTCCTGTTTCCACCAAACCTGTTCATCGGGAGCTCCACAGGGTCAATGTACATGGCCGGGCTGCTATAGCCAAACCTGTGGTCACTCGTGCTAGTGCCAAACGTCTGTGTTTTGGAGGAGCGAGTCAGGAAACATTTTCCTCCACCAGCATCATGTTAGTGACCTGGCCACTATTCTGCAAGAAGAATGGCTCAAAATCCCTCTGGCCACTGTGCAGGACTTGTATCTGGTATTGTTAAGACAAGTTGATGCTCTGTTGGCTGCGAAAGGAGGCCCTACATCATACTAATTAATTATTGTGGTCTAAAACCAGGCGTTTCAGTTTCATTGTCCAACCCGTTTGTGTGTGTGTGTGTGTGTGTATATGTATGTATAAAAAGTCATCCTTTCACGTGTGTGTACTGTTCATTATTACACACACGTGCGCACTTGGAAAAGCAAGTGTCAGAGAGGTTAAAGATCCAGCCTGCACTGTGTGTGCGCGTGCATTCTTAGACACTGTGCCCCTCCCCTCCTTCTCTCGCCTTCACACAGACACACACACAACAATGGAAACAAGGCTCTGTCACTATTCTTGTGTGTGAGAGAGAGAAAGCGAGAAATAAAATAAAAAAATAAAACCAATTAACCTGCACTTTACCTTTGAAAAGAATCCCGACAGAGCCTTGTTTTCCTTAGTGTGTGTGTGAAGAGGGGTGGAGGGGCAGAGTGTCTAATGACACACACATGCGCGCACACACACAGTGCAGGCTGAGGGAGAGAAAATGGATCTTCAACCTTTCTAACACACATACAGCGCATGCATGCCCAGACACTAAAGGAAACACTTATCTGTTGGGATTTATTTTTACTTTTTTTTAAAGGTAAAGTGCAGGTTAATTTTTGTGGAACAAATAATTTGAGTTTTTGTTATTTCTTATGGGGAAATTCGCTTTACGAGTGTTTTGAGATATGAACGCGCTTATGGAAAGAATTATGCTCGTAATCCAAGGTTCCACTGTACTTGCATTACATGATTCAATTGTGTTGCTCCTCTTTCTCTTTATGTCCCATTTAAAAAAATAAATACAGTATGCGCTGAAATAAACAATACTGAAATTAAATGTGGAACAATATTACTGTCATCTGTGAGTTTATTTTCCCTGAAAGAAAGATCTTCACAGTTGAACACCTCCATTAACATTTCCCACAAGTAGGCATTGGGTGGTGTCAGGTGAATGTTGGTGGTGTCAAGATCAGGGGAATGGGATAAATACTTTTTCCTCTATGGAGAGAAGCATTTCCAACATCAATTACACATTACAACTTCCATTTCACTACTGGGAATATAACTCGTATAAATGAATTTCAGTACAGAGCATTTTGGCTCATACCCGTATTGTTAACTCTCAGCTCATTAACAATAGAGAACTACTTTTTAATTTAGGATATGATCTGTGACTGTTATTAGGTTGGCATCCCACCTGCTCCACGTGGTGTCCCACAGATTGAGGTTACCTTTGACATTGATGCCAATGGAATTGTGCATGTTTCTGCTAAAGACAAAGGCACTGGGCGTGAACAGCAAAGTAAGATTTATGGTTTTGTTTTTGTTTTTTTTCACTTTGCATTTTTTTCCCTTCTTCTAGTAGAACCTGTTGATTATTTTTGTTTATTCCTAATGTTTTTCAGTTATCATTCAGTCATCTGGTGGTCTCAGCAAGGATGACATTGAAAATATGATTAAGAATGCTGAAAAGTATGCCGAGGAGGACAGAAAGAGAAAGGTAATTTAGCCTCCCTTTTGTGGTCTTTTTTTTTTTTGTAGTCTCCTGTGAAAGTGTTAGTAACAATTCTTTTTAATTTACACTAAAAGCATTTGGATTTGTGATGATTTGAGAAAAGATGAATGAGAAATGGATCAATGCTAGTGCAGTTAATCTCTTGGAAGGTGCCAACCAATTTGGAAGAAATGCACTGTCACTTATTCTTTCTCACACAATTATTCTAGCTCTTTTTCTTCTTTTGCCAAGTCAAATATTGCATCTTTTGTTACAAGTATGTAATCACATGCATTTGTGTTAACATTAATAAATGGGTTCTATTGAGGTTAGCTATATTTGACATGTAGATCAATATCAATAAGCAGCAGATTATACCAGTTTTTATATTTACCTACAGTTTTGTGCATGACCTAAGGCTCGTATAATATACTTTTCGCCTGTTCCTGTTTTGTACAACTTGTATTCACTTTTTTGAGATCTAAGATATTGGGCCCTTATGCAGATTCCTCAAACTTCACTGTGCCATCCTGACCGATAACAATACCTAGTCCTTTCCGCCATGCATAATCCGCTACCTTTGCAGTTCAAACTTCTCACTTGTACGACAGCGTTGTTTCCACAGTGCTCTTTGTATTCTATCAGAACATTTTTGC
Organism: Heterobranchus longifilis; assembly: GCA_028570985.1. Lineage (NCBI taxonomy): Eukaryota > Metazoa > Chordata > Actinopteri > Siluriformes > Clariidae > Heterobranchus > Heterobranchus longifilis. Next base: position 656,999 of record JAOVVB010000050.1, read on the forward strand.
TCCTATGAAAGCTTTCTCTTGATGTACAGTGCATCTGGAAAGTCTTCACAGCGCATCACGTTTTCCACATTTTATGTCACAGCCTTATTCTATAATGGATTAAATTCATTTTTTTCCTCAGAATTCTACACACAACACCCCATAATGACAACATGAAAAAAGTTTACTTG
>JAOVVB010000050.1:690209-711526 GCA_028570985.1 Heterobranchus longifilis
AGTGAGATGCTCATTGAAGAGCTGAAGCCTAAACTTCGGATTAAACACAGAGGACTGCTATCCAAGGGTGTCGTGATTTTGCATGACCTTCCGCACACTTCTGCTCACATTGTCAACATTCTGCAAAATCTTTCTTTTGAGGTGTTAAAGCATCGTCCCTATAGTCCCCCTAAAAGCAGCCCTGCGAGGACGAAGATTGCTTTTGATAAACAAGAGAAGACCGAAGTGCATTCGTGGCTTGCAGCTCATCCTAAAACATTTGTTAATGTGGGAATATGAAAGCTTGGATTAGTCTTTTCTAAAGGTTAATTAAAATAAATTCTATAGCCAGAGTGCAAATAAATAATAATAATAATAATAATAATAATAATAATAATAATAAAAATAAAAAAATAAATAGCCAAGAGAAAGATTTATCTAAGCTTTATTTACACTCTGTTAGTATTTGATAAGTTAAATTTAACATATCGTTCACTCTTGTCTTGAGGTTTTACTACAGGTATTTCTAAATAATCATCCTAACTCACAAAGCCTTCTATATTCTGACCTGCATAAGTTCTGTTTCTACTCCGGTTGCATAGTTAAAATTGTGTTTTTCAGATTAAAAGTCAGTTCTAAGCATTTTGGTCAGACTAACTGAAGTTAGTGATGATTGCAAGCATCCTTACATCTTTTTCCAATTCATTACGTTAGAAATGCAAGCTTTTTGCACATCTGCTATACAGATGCTTATGATGCCTTCTGTGCTTTTCTGGAATCTTGCATGAGTTGAAATGATCAACTTGGTGTATGTAAACTTTTGACCCACTGGAATTATGATGTCAAATAAAACTGGAATACATCTCTTTTATTTGATGATTTTAAAATTCTTGACATGAATGAAGTAAATGCTTCAATTGCCTAGCTAAAAGAATGTATGGTAACATGAAATGTGAGAACTGACAATCATTTATTCAGGAACACTACCACATCCCCCATACAGCCTTGACCTCGCTTCAAGCCATTTGCACACTTTTGGACCATTAAAGGAGTTCCTGGGAGACCAGCCTATCAGATATGAAGCAACCCTCCTTCTCTAGATGGTATCCCATGTACTAGAAACCAAGAAACCCTGGGATAAGTATATTAGTGTAGCAGATAGGGGATTATAAAAACTGTGTTCTGTACAATCAAATGTCCCCCTCATGTTACAGTGTCTAACAGCACTTTAATAGAACAGAGACCAAGATAATAAACAGGGCTAAAAATGGTGTCCTGTTTATAATGTGGCAGAACACTGATATAATAATTTAAAACCAGTGATTGGGGTAAATTTGTGTCATTTTAATTAAAAAATACCTGGTGTGTCTAAAATCAGAGATTCAACTCTGATATATGAATTGAAATCAATAGGCAATATATTTGATAGATTTTTTTATTGACAGTAAGCACTGAATTTAAGAGCTTTGCTGGTTCAATATTAACAGTTTTTTAACTTCATATTCCAAGATTTGTTTTCCAGTAAGTATAATTTTAAACACTAAAGATTCAAGCATATACAGACACTGCCTTTCGCTGCAATCCTATCTTGCATGTTGTTCTTTATTTGCACAGCACACACAGACAGTGACTGCTTTGTAATCTGGACCCCATCAACCCTCATATCACTTCAATTTGAAGCAATGAAATCATATACAGCAAAACAGAAAGATGTGTTTAACACCGCTGAACCGTGACTGACATTATATTAACAAATCATCACAAAAAAGGGATGGGAATTAACAGAGAGTTTAAAATACATAGTAAAATAGTAAGGGGGTAACAGGAATAAATAAATAAAAAACATGGAGGCTATGTTCAAGTCAGCAGGAATTTTAAATTTTTTTTTAAATATAGGCCAAGCAGTCAGGAGTACCCCCTTATGAAATGCTTTTTGACTGTCCAGAGTAGTTAAAGCTAGGTGATTCAATAATCTAAATAACCTGAAACATTTTTCAGTCGTTGAAGATTTTACAGATAAGTTACATATGAGAATTTGTTCAAGCAGAGCACACGGATCATACCAGGCAATGTCCTGTCACATATTCAGCACCAACAACACAAACTAAAAAATTAACAAGGATGCTATATGCTCTCTCTCTCTCATATTATATAAAATACCACAGCCTACTATTTTTCACAGTTCGTTTTGCATGTCCGGAAAGCTGTACAAAAGCAATCGTGGTTTGAATTTGTTTGGACAGATGCCAATTTCATGTCTCCTGCTTATACACAGTAACCTAAAAATAGGATGTTTGAACATAGCCATGTTGCCTGAACTACTGACTACAAGGGCCACAAAATTATGACGCATCCAGTCAACTAAGTCACATTTTCTTTAGTGAGAAAATATTGAAGGGCTTCGGTGAGGGAACAGGTGAAATCAGATGCAGGCTTAAAGATGGTGCCCCCATCAAAGTCTCTCCATCATACGTATTGTTTTTTCTGTGCTTGAGAGGCTAGGCCTTTAGCCTTTTCTTTAGCAGCGAGTGCCGTCTCACGGGCCTTCTCTGTTGCGGTCTCTGCCAGCGTTCTCGTAGGGGTTTCACCTGCACATCGAGAAAGTGTAGCTTAGAGAATTATGACCCAAATAATTGGCACAACAACAATAACAACGGCTTCTTACCTTGCATTTTGGCCAAGACGTATTCAAATCCTTTCATGGTCTTTACTACACCGCTCTTAAATCGGGCAAGGCCAAATTCCTTAAAAAAAAAAAAAGAAGATAAAAAGCGGCTTTTCAGACAAGTAAATATGTTTACAGTTGCCAAGTAATGCAAGAGGTCAAATGCTGCAATTAAACTACACACTAAGCAGCTGTTCAACTGTCTACAACCCCACCCATAACAAATGGTTGGCTGTGCTATTTTCAGGTGCAGTTTGTAACTTCACAGTATAACCATGCCTTAAGCGTAATTCAGCACTAAATTTGGCTCACTGCTGGCTCTGTGTTATTTAAACCTCCGTGACTTTACGCCTGGTCACACGTGCAATCTAACCCACTGACCTGAATAGCTCTGGAAAAGCCGTAGAGGCTGGAGGAGATCCACGCCTCTCTCTTGATTTCTGTTAGGTTGCTGTTGTCAAGGCTGACTGTGTACATGCAGCGCTCCTCCACGGACTAATAAAAGACGAGCAGAAAACACATGGATAAATATTTCCACAGAAGCATTTGTGAAAAAAAGTGCCCAATACATTTCATCTAAACAGAACATAGTCTGTTGTTTTGACTATAATTATTCTATTATTAAGACAGATAATCTTAAACAAAGCAGCACACGCTATGGTCAAAAGTATGCAGAAACCCAACCATCACAATCATACACTTTATTGCCAAAAGTATTTGCTTGCTTTGTCTACTTTGAACAACAAAGGGCCATCCCCAAACTGTTCCCACAAAGTTGGGAGTATGAAATTGCCCAAAATGTCTTGGTATGATGAAGCATTAAAATTTCTTTTTACTGGAAGACATGGATGAGCGAGTTTGGTATGGAAGAACTTGACTGGCCCGCACAGAGTCCTGACCTTAACCCGATAGAACACCTTTGGGATAATTCACAGTGGAGACTGCAAGCCAGGCCTTCTCGTTCAACATCAGTGTCTGACTTAACAAAAGTGCTTCTAGAAGAATGGTCAAAAATTCCCATGAACACACTCCTAAATGTTGTGAAAAGCCTTCCCAGAAGAGTTGAAGCTGTTATATCCGCAAAGGGTGGGCCAACATTATATTAAGAATTAGATGTTACTCTGTGAAGGCAGGAGAGCAAATACTTTAGGCAATAACGTGCATGTTCTTGATGAACACCCCAATTTTGTTACTATAACAGCTTCCACTTTACAGCAAAGGCTTTGTTATATTTTGGATTGTAGTTTTGGAGATTTGTGCTCATTCAGCCACAAAAACAAAAGTCAAGCCAGGTACTAATGAGGAAGACTGGGGCACAGTTGTTTGTTCCAGTTCAATCCAAAGGGTGCACAGGACTCTGTGGAAGCCACATTAGCATGGTGGAACTGGTGTGTGCCCTCTTATTTCTAGTGGATGAAAAGATTAAAAGTACTACTTTGATTGCAACTTTGTGGCAACAGTTTGGGGAAGAACCACGATTGGGTGTGAGGTTGTGTCCACACACTTTTGCAAATAGAGTGCAAGTTGTTTGCACATTATTACTATGTGACCAAAGGGCCAAAGTACATCTGAAGTCAGCAATTCTATGCATTGACCCTGTTAGCTTGAAAACATTTTCATCTGCATGTGACTGCCTATAAAACTTTCAGTACTATTAAAAACATAAAACCAGAAAGAGCAAAACATCAGGTTTAGAAACATTAAAACGTAAACTATACAAACCCGCTAAATTTAACGAGCAAAGTTGAACATGCTTGGTGCAAATTTATGAACTCAATTTATAAATTGACATGAAACAGGAAATGAAAAATGTTATAATTGTCATCATAACTGTGCATCACTGACAACTGGGGACTCAAGAGAAGCATCTAATTGATGCAGTCTGCTCACCATGAGAGATGCATGGCTGATGTTCCAGGTGAAAGAGACCATGGTCCTTTTCTGGGGATCCACTACAGAATCCTCAATGATGTACGCCTTGCGAGCCATGTGACTGGGCAAAAACTTTTCTGCCCAACGTGGCGCTCGGCTGGTTTTGGTCAAGAGTCGTCGGGAAACAAGGCGATTATCAGGAGTCACCTCCCGAAAGATGATGTCCTCTGTCAACACATGATTACTACACAGAAAAAGGGGGGGGGGGGGGGTACTTGTCAATATATTTATCACACAATATACACAATTATCTTGACTGAAGGAAATATCCAAACTCAAAATTTATATTGAGCTTTATATTTAACATGTACCCTTCAATGACAAACTTTTTCTAGGTGCTGAAATTCTAAGTTGATTTTTTTTTTTTTAGTTTCTTACATGTTTTCAATGCTGTTTGCATTTATGCTGATAGCACTGCCATTGGGATTTAAACTTTACTCAGGGCTTCAGGCTGCAGTTGCATTTAGCCGCATTTTGAGACCGTTTTTTGAGACAGTCTGACTTGTAGATCATGTTATACACCAGGAGGGAGTGAAAACTGGTTTAGAACTTTTTGAGCCAAAAGGAGTCTGATTAGAGTGGCAAGCTCATAGAAGTGTCTTCATAAAACGCAGGCTGGGGACAATACTGCAGGACATTATCTATCTGTGTCCGGTCCATAAGTGCTCTAGCTCTCCCCTTTAGTCGCAATAAACTCGCCTAATCGTTTCATATTTCAGAAGAAAAGACTGCTCTCCTGCGCTGCTCCAGTCCCTAATATCCCCAGACAATTCAGATGAGCAGTAGAGAGAGTAGTTTACAACCTTAACAGTTTGAGCCACCCCTGCACCACAACTTATGGGACGAACAAAATTTATCGACTCAACCCCAAACTTTATATGACGCAGAAACTGTAAAGTGACTTTCCAGACCATCATCATCTGACCTTAACATCCTAACCCTATTAAACTCCAACATAACTGAATTATTAATGTTCTTGTGTGACATCAGTGCAGCACACAGCCCATGATGACTCACAGTTAAACAAAAACAGCCCCTGAATCTAAACTAAACAAATCGTTCATTAAAAATATATTTAAGTGTGTCAGGGTGGACTTTTCCCTTTATGCACTGATCTGTTGAATCAGGTCTAGGTTAGGTGTAAAAACTCAAGAGCAATGCTCCTCTGCTTCTGAACTTTCTTTAATATGTTGTCATTTAATTAAATGAAATTTAATAAAAAGCATTGTTTCTTTTACCTGTAAGGATTTGGGTATCTTTGCCAGAAGGCTTGAGAAACTTGGTCCCATGTGCCTTTAAGAAAGCCTGCACAGCTGAAATACTTCACCATTGTTCCCAGTAAAGTGGCTTTGGTTTAAAAAAAAAAAAAAAGAAAAAAAAGAGGAAGCTATAATGAGAAAGATGATTTCGAAATGAAGTCTTATAGTGGCTGTTGGTTCAATAGCACAACATCTACAACTTAATGAATTAACCAGATGGCCTTCAAAAAGTAAAAAACAAAAACAAAAAACAAACAAACATTGGAGTAAAATATATATATATATATATATATAATAGCTGCTAGATTAAGATAAGTCCGTAGTCTTTTTACGTTATACGAGTATTATGCCTTATGGCACTGAGTATAACGTTAGCTAGCTAATAGTGCTAGCTTCTTCGCCGACATTTGGGAATAGAAAACGAATTTTATTTTCTTATTTAACAAATATCTTGTAGTCAAATAAACCATAGCTAGAAATTAAACAAAAAAAAAACCCACACAACAGCTAGCTAAAGCTAATCTTCATATCCCTCGCGTGCACTGAAAGCTCTGCTAACAATGCTAACTCATGACTACATCAGGTTTGAATGAATTTTTATTTATATATTATGTATTTTTTTTACCATGAGCCCTGAAATTAACCCCTATACCGAATCAACAGAAGGACTGGTAAATATATATTTTACCTAAATAAAAGAAGCAGTTTATCCTGAGCTCTCCGCCATCTCCTCTCCCCCTGTATTTCGGGAGGTAGTAGAACAGCACGAGAACACGAGACGTGCTTCACGTCAGGAAGGTCATGGACAACCATACATCCGGGGACCTGTCCTCCATGTGCACTTGTACCCTACGTAGGGCGTCTAGCTAGCTAGTGGGGAGCTCCTCAGGGCTGTGCGTGTTTCCGTGTCGAAATAGTGTGTATAGAAATATTTACACGCGTCTAACTTGTACTTTAAATTACTCATAAACTCACAGTGTTAGGTTGTAATTTTTTTTTTTTTTTTACCTTAAACCTTATTTCTTTTGTCAGCTCAGCTCAAATTACTCAACTATTTTCCTTGCTCAAACTGTCTTTCACACGTCCTCAGATTGTATTTTAATGGCCCCACTCTCTCTTTCTTTTTGTACCTAAATAGTTGTTTTGCCTACTCCAAAGGACTTTGTCCAAACCTAGGACCTCAACATGTACAGTGCTTTGCAAAAATATTTATATATCAATATTTATATCCCTTGAACTTTTCCATATTTTGCCACTTTACAACCACAAACATAAATTGATTTTATTGGGATTTTATGTGATTGATTAACACATTGTAGCACAATATTGTGAAGTAAAGTACACTCACTCACTCACTCATCTTCTATACCGCATTATCCTGTATTCAGGATAGTAGAAGTAAAGTACAGTATATGGAAAATGTTAAATGCTGTTTCCTTTTTACAAATAAAAATCTGAAATGTATGGCATGCATTTGTATTCAGCCCCCTTTACTCTGATACCCCTAAATAGAACTCAGTGGAACCAATTTCCTTTAGAAGTCACCTAAAATAGAGTGCACCTGTGTGTAATTTACAAATGTGTATAAAAACAGATGTCCTGTGAAGGCCTCAGAGGTTTGTTAGAGAACATTATTAAACAAACAGCATTATGGATCCCAAGGAACACACCAGACAGTTCAGGAATAAAGTTGTGGAGAAGTTTGAAGCAGGGTTAGGTTCTAAAAAAATATCCCAAGCTTTGAACAACTCATGGAGCACTGTACAATCCATCATCCGAAAATGGAAAGATTATGGGATAACTGCTACCTTCCAAGAAATGGCCATCCACCTAAACTGACGGGCCAGGCAAGGAGAGCAATTAACAAGAGAATCAGCCAAGAGGCCCAAGGTAACTCTGGAGGAGCTGCAGAGATCCAGTTTGGGAGAATCTTTCCACAGGACAACTTTTAGTCGTGCACTTAATAAAATGTGGCCTTTATGGAAGAGTGGCAAGAAGAATGCCACTGTTGAAAAAAAGTCAGAAGAAGTTCCGTTTGCAGGTTGTGCTATACTGTTTGTGGTGAAAATGAAAAACTACACTGTGCATGTTGGTAAGGGCATCATGTTGTGAGGATGCTTTTCTTCAGCAGGGACAGGGAATCTGGTCAGAGTTGATGGGATGAAAGATGTAGCCAAATACAGGGCAATCTTAGAAGAGTCTGCAGAAATAGAATGGGCAAAAGATTTACCCCCTAGATATGCAAAGCTGGTAGAGACATACCTCAAAAGGCTTGCAGCTGTAATTGTAGTAGTTAAATTATTGTGTCAGGGTGGCTGAATACAAATGTGTGCCACACTTTTCAGATATTTATTGTTCATTTTGAAAACCATTTATCATTTTCCTTCCACTTCACAATTATGTGCTTTGTGTTGGTAAATCACATAAAATCCCAATAAAATACATTTTTGTTTATGATGGTAATGTGACAAAATGTGAAATAGTTCGAGGGGTATGAATACTTTTGCAAGGCACTATAGGCATGCCAGGCTGATCTTAAAGGTATACAAAGAGGAACAAAACAGTTTTATTTTACTGCTTACTCGCTCACCCATTGTCTATATTTTAACTTGTATATAGGGTCATGAAGGGCCTGGAGTCTGGAGCTCTGGTGAGCTGAAAAACTTTCTGCCTTGATGGTATCCAAACACTAGTGAAATGCTGGGGATTATATAGAAAAATAAATGTAGTTTTTACTCTCATAATTATCTTTGATTATTTTTTGCAATCTAAAGTCCTAATTTATAGGTCACTGTGTGGCACAACAAACTAAAATGTTCCTCTGAAACTGAGGTACAGGGACTGGACTGTATGATGTAGGACACAGTCTAATACATTTTTGTAAGCGTTCTCTCATACACTTTGCTTCCAGTTTATTAGGAACTCCAGTTCGTATATGCGGTGTACCGATCATCAGCAGCACACTGCATAAAATCATGCAGGTACAGGGCAAGAGCTTCAGAAAATTGTTGGGTAACTGTTGGTAAATTATGAGCTGGTTTAAGTATTTCAAATGTATTTTCAGAATTTGCTGATGTGCTGGCATTGTCACACACAGCACAGAGTCTCTAGAGTTTAAACAGAATGGTGCAAAAAAAAAAAAAAAAAAAAAACTTGCCTTGTTCCCAATTGTTAATGGACTATGACTCTGTAATAGTACATATGTTTTATCTTATTGAAAGATTTGATACATGGGGCTAGACACCTTAAGCTCTGATTATTCTGCACAATGTGGTGGCTAATTCACCATAGTGTAGTATAGTTCCCTCAAAACACCTCTCGTATGTATTCAAATTGTATTTTTGATCGCCCAAACTCTCTATTGTCAGCTCAGCTTAAATTGTATTTTTTTTCCTGCTTAAACTGTTTCTCGCCTGTGCTCAAATTGTATTTTAATTGCTCACACTCTGTCATGCACTTCAATATTTGTTTTGTTCAGTCAATGTGGCTCTCGCATGCTCAGATTGTATTTTGGCTAGCTACAACGTCCTCTTGTGAGATCAAATTGTATTTTTGCTCTGCCAAATTGTCTCTTGCATACCCAAATTGCTTTTTTGCTCACTTGAAATACCTCTTATTTATAATTAAATTGCAGAAAACATTGCTCGTCTGAAAATTTGTTTAATAAATGTTTTTATATTGGAAATATGTTAAATAATCAAAATATATTAAAAGCAGCAAGATGGCAAAATGGCATAGTGGTTAGAACAGTGGCCTCGCACCTTCAGGGTTGGGATTAAATTCCGTAAATTCAGTTGGGATTAAAGTCTGTACATGTGGGTTCTCCCTGTGCTTGATGGGTTTTTGTCTAGGTGAGTGTATGTGTATGTGTGCCCTCTGATGGATTGGCTTCAGGCTTCCCACAACCCTGTACAGGATAAGTGGTATAGAGAGAGTGTGAGTAAAAGCACCTATTGGAGAACTGCTGATCTCAACTAGTTGGATGGTGCAAGGAGAACTGAAAGGACCTCCCAAAACCCACCAACACACCTTCCATTCGGAAAGTAGAGCTAAAGATCAGAGGAGGACGTGTAAGGCAGATGGAGGAGGCAGGATACTGAAAAAATGGTCCTGGGGCCATTTTAGTCGATCATCAGATTCAGGAGTAACAATGCAAATTCCATCCTGACAGAGAAAGAATAGACCAACTGTTTACCCTCAAAAGGACCTAACCATTCTACATTTGTTTTGTGGACCTGAAAAGGGCATATGAATGTACTCCTTGTCGAGTCCTGTGGAGGGTGCCATTTGATCCCGGTGTAGCTGAAATGAGAATCTGGTCTTCATCACTAGGCTAGACCTGTCCCTGATGTGTATTATACTTAGGGCTACCCTTTACAACTGATTCAATTTTTATGTACAGAATTTTTAGGCGCAGCTAGGGGGCAAAAAGGGGGTTTTAATTACTTTATATGACCTCAGGACTGCATCTTTCTCTTCTACAGGTGACGTGATCCTGTTAGCTTCTTTAAGCACTGACCTCCAGCATGTTCTGGGATACCTTTTAGCTGGGATGAGAGTCACCACCTCCCAAGCTGAGTCCATGGTTCTTTGCCAGAAAGGAATGGGTTGTCCCCTTCAGGATACTGCCTGAAGCAGAGGAGTTTATGTTTCTCAAAATCTTGTTCACAAGAGAGTGCGATAGAGTGGATCCAGAGATTGATAGGTGGATTAGTGAAGCATCAGCAGCTACGCATTGTACCGAAAAAGCTGAGCCGAAAACCTATGAAATCGAGTTTTGGGTAATGATCGAAAGAGTGAGGATACAAGCAGTGGAAATAGATTTCCTTTGCAGTGTGGCTGGGCTAAGCTTTAGAGAGGTCTGACCATCTCTGCTTGTCACCATGCTTGCTGCCCCATGACCCTGCCCTGGATGAGCAGAAGAAAATGAATGGATGGAATTCCTATAAGCAAAAGTAGTTAAGGTGTTGGACTTCAAACCATAGCACTACCAAGTTGCCACTGTTGGGCCCTTGAGCAAGGCCCTTAGCCCTCAACTGCTCAGGTGTATAACAATACACTACAATTAAACGATACAATTGTAAGTTGCTTTGGATAAGGACACCAAATGCCATAAATGTAAAGGCAGCATTCCAGATGTAAAGCAGGCAGTCAGATCATGACTGTGGTGTACTGAGTAAACTTTCTACCTTGATTGTATCCAGGTACTGGTGATAAGTGCATTATAGAGAAATTATGGCATCGTGTGAATGTCTGATTAGGTGAATCTTGCTTTCCTACTGAAACACCTGAGGTTTTGAGCTTGCCTCATGGTACAGCAGGGCAGATTGGAGCTCGTGCAGTCAAGGGTAGAGTGCAATCCCTCACTGGTCTCTGTAGGGGGCAGCATTTCTTCACAATTTGACCGACAGTGCCACGATTTTCATATGCCCTCACCGTCCAGTTTAATAGAAAGCTGGACGCCTACTCAATTATACAGTTCAGTCAGCCGTTCATGTATCAGCAGTGCGTAAAAACCACAAAGATACAGCTTCAAAAGCTTCGGTTAATGTTCACATTAATCATTAGATGGGAGTCTTCAGGCAGAAACACCTTATTGATGAGAGAGAGAGATCACAGGAGAATGACCTGACTGGTCCGAGCTGACAGGAAGTCTATATTAACTCAAACCAGCACTCTTTACCACAGCGGTGAGCTGGAAAATCTGTACACCCCCGGACACAGAACATCAACATCAAACCTTGAGATGTATGTACTACAACAGCAGAAGACCACATCAGGTTCCACTCCTGTCAGAAAGTAACAACACTCAACAAGAGATTCTTGTATGCGATAATCTCAGGAGATATCAGCAGTGAAATATTCAAACCAGCTCACCTGGTACAAACACCCACGCCACAGTTAAAGTCACAAAAATCACATTTTATCCCCATTCTGATGCTCTATCTGAACATTAACTGAAGCTCTTGTTCTGTCTGAGCATATATTCTGTAAGATCTTTTGATTACTTTGCATTGCATAATCCATTGTACATCCCGCTCAGAATTTCTGGTTAGCCTGCCAAAAACACATGTCAAGGTTAGACCATCTTCACCAGCTGGAAAGTTTTTTTTTATATATATATATATATTTATATATTTTTGATCTTCTTTATGAATTGGTTACATTGTTCAATTAATTAATGCCTGGTTTCCTAATTGATTTAATGATGACACTTGCTCAGGTAGCTCAGCTAATTCTTCAAATTATGGATTATGCTTTATTTTGCACATTACACGGTTATTGCTGAATATACTGTATACTGTATATCTTGTGTATACATTTGTTTTTGTATATTCTGTTTCCTTTTTTTTTGCATTTGCATTTCTATATTTGTATATTTTGCTTACTATATATTAAACACCTATGTTCTCTATTTCTGTATGTTCTGTATTTCTTATTGGAGCTACTAAATGAATTTCACTGTTCAGATTTCCATGTGTGCAAACACCAAAAACACAGATTTTTCGGCTGAACATTTTAAGGTACAGTGGAGCCTTGGATTACGAGCATAATTCGTTCCAGAAGTGGGCTCTTATTCCAAAACACTCGTAAATCAAAGCAAAAGGGGAGAGTGTGTGTGTGAAGGGGCACGGTGTCAAATTAAGCGTGCGCACACATAACGACAGAGAGGGAGAAAATGGATATTTAACCTCTCTAATGAGACTTTCTTTTGCTTTACACACTGTTTATGTACACATAATAAACAGTACATACGCGCTGTACACACGCGCTTACGAACACAAAATAAAATACGTTTTACACGCACACGTGGTCACAGTGTTATAGTAAACAGTACACGCGTGCACGGATGTTGATTATACCAGTTAGAGACGCGCACTAAGACCCAGTAGGGGTTGTGGATGATTAGCCACAATTCCGCAGCGCAAGAGAGAGAAAAAACATTGGCTCAGTTGTGAGCACGTGACGCTCGGCGTCAAAACAAGAAGCGCATGCGTGATACAGGATACTCGGTACTCGTAAACCAAGACTTGTTCGTTTTTCAAGTCGAAATAAAAAAAAAAAATCTTTGCCTTTTTTGGGGAACACTCGCAAACCGCGTTACTCACAATCCGAGGTTGCACTGTATATTTTTCAGCAGGGCATACTTTTTTTTACCACTTTTAAATGATGGAGTTTAGTCATGGCTGCCTAATGGGGTTCAGCACAACATACCCAAAATGTTATGTGGATCCTTCAAGAAAATAATCATTATTTTGATGACTCAATATAGTAAAAAATGTTTTCTTGTGCATACTCTAGAGTACACAAATTACGGTGCACAATTACTCATAACTACTACTGTGTGTAAGACAATTTACAATTGTTCAAATCCAGTACAAAACTATAACTAGGTATTTGCTTTATTTCTCCTAGTATTCTGAGGTGCTGTCATCAGTATGTTGTTCAGTATTATTTGATTTTTTTCACTTCAGGAATTAGCTGTTTGTTCCGGAAATAGATGCAGTTTTTGTTGACTATAACTAAATTCATAGCTTCTTTGGCTGTGCTGGACAATGTGCTTTTATTCGTTTTGATGCCATAACAATGCAACACCCCTTTTAGACAAAACGTAGATTAAAAAATGGGACATAGTGATTTAGGCAACCTGCAAAACTGAATCAAACAGTTGATTTATTTGTGAGATGAGAAAATGATTTTTGAATTAATTTCATTTTCAGCTTAACATCATTCAGAAATAGCATGTACCAGTTGTACAAACCACAGGTGCAATTGACAGATGCTTGAATGCAAAAGACCACCACCAAAAGTATGTATTTATACAGTATGCTACAAACAAAATGTTTCCACATTTGAACTCTTCTAAAAATAAATCTCAGAGTGGCACTGTGTCCTTCATTGTACAAGATCAAACCGCACAGGGTTCGGGTTCTGAAAGGACTAGCGGGATGGATGATGTCAGATTTATGTTCACAGTGGAAGAAGATGATAAATACATTCTTGTAAATTGTCTTCATCCATCCCTACTCAACGTAATCATGGGAATCATTATAAATAATGATTTGCATTATCATTATAATGCCTTTAGTGTCTTGAGGTTTATTTTATGGAGATTTCCTGTGCATCTTCCCCCTGTGTCCATGTGGGTTCAAGGCTCTCCAGTGTCTCCGACCACTTAAAAACATGCTAAAAAGTGAACAATCAAGATAAATTTTGTTAATCAGTTCACTGACTGTCAGTTCTGGCTTCGATTGAGACAGTAGCTGGAGTGATTAAAATGAATTAGGTGTAAATGTGTTTGTGAAAGTATGCGTAGATGATGTCCTGTGATGGACTAGGGATCCAGGTTGTACTATATCTTGCCCAATGCCCAGTGTTCCTGTTATATGATCCTGGAGCCACTATGACCCTGAACATGATAAATGCTTATTGAAAATGAGCAAGCGAATGTATGCGAGTTTAATGATTTACAACATGGTAATACAAGACAAAGGGATTTTACATGTGTATAACCTCACCTTGGTCAAGGCAGTATATATGAGTTTCAGGAGTTTTGTTTTTTGCAATATTTTGTTTTGTATTGTTAATATAACTTTTTAATGGTGTTCATATAGATAAAATAAAATAGTGAAAATAGTTTGCAAATTATATTTGTGACAAAGTTTTTGTTAGAGGAACGGTAAGTTCTGAAGGGTGTCATTAAAGGTCAGTTTAAAGGTTTTATTTACATATATAAATAAACATGTTTTCCCTTGCCTATTTGATGTGCAACTTTTTGAATTTTGCCCTGTTTTATTAATTACTACATCTAGACTCTTAGGCTCATATGATATGCAGTTATCAATATTATTTTGATAAATTTGTTTTAAAAGATATGTGTTCTTGTGCATACTCTAGGATACACACACACACACACAAAAAATGTGTAAAACACTACATGACTAAAATGTACCACAAATCCAGGATATACAGTAGCTATTACAGTATATATTAAGGCAGTTTTATTATTTTTGACATTATTTTTTGTTTTATTCTCTACCTTAAGAAACAGCTATCCTTCCAGAAAGCCATATATAGACACAAATGCAGCTGTTGCTAACTGAGATAATAACTGATATCCTCGCTGCACTGATTGTGCTGAACAATGTGCTTTCCTTAGTTTCAATTACATAACAATGCAGCAGCCACTTTAGATAAAACATTAACAAAGGCGTTGCTGTTAGATAGACAAACTGCCAAGTTGAATTTATTCATCACATGTGAAAATAAATTTTAAATAACTTCCATTTTTAGCTTAACACTATTCAGAGACAGCATAGACAGGTTGAACAAACCATAGGTACAATTACAGATGCTGATGTACAAAACACACTCATCAAAAGTAAGTACTGTATTTATCCAGTATACAGCATGCAGAATGTTTACACATTGGAATACCTTAAACAACAACAAAAAAACAAACAAATCCCATATATACTGTATATATTGTTGTGTCATGGATCAGACCGCAGTTGCAGGTTGTCTGTCACCATACAAGATTAAACCTCGCAGGGTTCGAGTTCTGAAAGAACCCTCAGGATGGATGGTGTCAGGTTTGTGCTCACAGCGGAAGAACATGAGGAAGCCATTCCTGTAATTTTTGTTCATCCATCCATAGAGCAAAGGATTGGTGAAAGTTGAGCACATGGCCACTATGTGAAACAGAGTATAAATAAGCTTGTATTCTTTAAACTTGAGGACCAGGTCGAGATCACTAGCTAGCTGGAATACATGGAAAGGAAGCCAACACACTGCGAAAACCACAACCACTAGTGCCAGCATCTTTGTTGTCTTCTTGCGACGAGTGATGCCGTCATTGCGGTTAGACGGGCTGACGTGGTTCTTCAGTTTGACCCAGATGCACACATAGGCATAGCTGATAATGCCTAGTGGAAGCACATACTGCAACACAAGCATGGAGAAGCTGTAGATGATGGCATCTCGGTTAGTTCCATGGGGCCATTTCTCAGAGCACACAGCGATCCGTAAGTTAATGTAGGCAATCTCCTCATAGCGGTACTCCCGAAAAATAGCCAAAGGTCCAGCAAGGATGGCCGCAAAAGCCCAAATTAAGCTGATGATAATGAAACTTGCACACCTGGAGAGACGCTGGCCCATATGAAACACAATACACCTGTAACGCTCCAGAGCGATCACGGTTAGTGTCAGAATAGACACATGGACACTGAGAGCTTGGGCATAAGGCACCATGTGACACATCACTGCCCCGAACTTCCACTCGTCCAGCAAAGTGTATGCCAAGGTGAAGGGCAAACACATTGTGTCTACCATGAGGTCAGCTAATGCAAGGTTGGCAATGAAGTAGTTGGTAACAGTACGCATGTTTTTATATATAACGATCATGTAAATAACTAGTGTATTACCAACCAGGCCTAGGATGATTATAAGCGAATAAGCAGTTATAAGTGCTATCTGAACACCTACGTGCTTGGTAATGTCATCCACAAAGACGGGCTTATGAAATTCCATGCTGCTGTTGCCAAGACTGTTCTGGTGCCAGTAGGTATATTCTCCCTCCCCATTGAGAATATCACTGGTGACATTAGCTGGGTCTGAAGGGCCCATGCTGGCTTGGGTTTTACTTCTGATGGGTCCAAGAACATTCATGCATGTGCCTGTTGTGAAGAAAAGGACATTGGTTTCAATTTGTTACAGAAAAGGTCAGAATATTCTTTGCTAAAACCATTTATGTACATCTGTACTGTATTACTATGTAACCTTTTTTGCTCTGTTTTTCCACATCAAATATTTTGTTGTGTTTGGACATTTTTAATTGTATCCTTTGTATGCCCTGTTGTACAAACCATGCTGTGACCCAGAATAACAGAAGTGTTTCCTCAACAGTTTAAACATATTGTAAAACATGGACAAATCATGAAGGCTATTATTTGTCATTTGCTGTTCAAACATGGGTCTTACAAAAGAGGGCAGCTTGTGTGCCCCTCCTCCCTTTGGTGTTAAAGCACATTTCAACCTGTGATAATCAGTCTGAGGTCTATTTGCTTTCACACACCTGACACAGAGAATTTCGCACCAGAAAAATGAACAGCGAAAGCTTTGAGAGTCCTAAGATTGCTCCAACTGCCATGAAAAACCTTTATACAGCAATATCATGTCACACATCCTTTAATATCGAATGTGTGCCAGTGATTTTTTAACATGGGTTGATCAGACTAATTTCAAAGGCTCAGTGGGTTGAAGAGCTATGCACGACACATAAAACTTTGCATATGATCAACTTTGCTTTACATACTTTCAGAACTACTGTATATATTTGTCTGGGTTATAGCTGTGGATTCAAAGCCAGTCAATTTATCTTAGCCATTGCACCTACTGTGTTGTTCTATATGTTCTATGATAAACATGTAACCAATTATTTAGTTTTTGCTATACACAAAAGAGATTTAGGTTTAAGACAGTAGAGAATTTAAGAAGTGCAGGCTAATTGTTATAAAGCGCCGCGGTTATGGAACAGCCCTCCAAAGTAAGTTTGTGACTCAGACACATTCTCATTGTTTAAGGCTGGGATGAAAACATATTTGATTTGTTCAGTCAATCATTTTATTATTAGAATGTACTGTATTAGAGTGTTTTAGGGATATACTTAGACACCATGAAAATGATTCTGAACCGCATTTGATATCAATAGTTTTGCTATGATGATTTAGGACCACAGTTGCCATGATAGCTTTAGTATTGCAATTTCCATAAATAGTTTTGGACTCAAGGCTCCACCAAGTAACAGGTGATAAATTAAACTTTAACTATAATTTCCTGGTTATGCAATTGTTATCCAGCTGAGGCTAGATTTCATTTAGATTCTGGTTCCTCTTAGGTCTTATGACACTTCTTATGGTGTCATCTTAGGTTGTTTTTTTTTCTTGCCCGTGTCACTGCTAGCATGCTCATTAGGGATAGCCTTATACATAAAAAATTTATAGTATTCATACAGAATTCAGATATTTATTTAGGTCTAGATTTATGTCTATTTATGTTTAGATCTGTTAAACAACATTAGAAAAAGACTTTAAGCAAAAGACCACCTAAGGATTAATTGAGCAAAAGATAGAACAAACCGTCTTAAAGTAAATAATAATTTATATTATATTGCAAATAACTGCATCCAGCCAGTGACCCAGTGACATTATTAAATCCTTCTGTTTTAGGCTTCTACCCAGATTCTGTTAGTTGTTGTTTGTTTGAGGGAATTTATTCCTTTCAGCCTGCTCTTCAGCAGGTACAATGCACGCTCAATTAACATCTGGTGATTGATTTGGCCAGTCTAAAACCATCCATTTATTCCCCTGACAAAATCTTTCGCTTTGCTGGCAGTGTATGTTTGTCTTGCTGCATAATGAAGCTTCTCCCAATTAGCTTAGATATATTTCTCTCTGAACTGAATGTTTCTGTAGACTTCTGAATTCATTCTGCTGCTACCATCATTATCGATAATCATTAGTGAACATGTTCCAGATGCAGCCATGCAAGGCCAAGCCATGACACTATGCTTCACCTATGCTTCACTGATGTGATGATGTTTGCATCATGAGCAGGTGTCTGCTTCATAGTACCGAATGTTTCTTTCATTTCAGGACATTTCATTTTGTTATACTGGCTATGTGCAATGCCTATAATAGATTTTGCCTCTTTTCTCAGTTTCAAAACGGCTTGCTTTTCCAAGTAACTGGGTACATCTGGGCAACAAGAAACACCTGACAGTTACAAGTTCCACATTCAAAAGAAGTCACAGAAGCATTTAAAGCAAGAAAACACATCTGCTAATATAATGTCATCTAAAACAACACGCTGCCTCTTTGATAATTGCTTCTAAGTAATTTCACACTGCCTATAAACCTTTGTGTAATGTTTCAATCTTTCATTACTGTTAGTTTATATGAGCTGTTAGTTTATATTAGTGATGGGAAGTTTGAATCATTTTAGTGATCTTTGAATCTCGTTCATTAAAAATGGACGAATCTTTTTTTGAGTCATTTAGTTCATTTCGTTCTTTTGATCAGAAATAAAATAAAATGTTACAATTTCAATAAACAACACGTCTACATACACAAAATTTGGCTATAGTTTCAGTAATGAAAATATTACTTTGCAGCTACGGACATATTATTATAAACAGAATGAGCAACTTGTTTCTACTATTCTCACCTTTTGGATACGTACTGTAGTACCTTCAGGATTTTCAAACTAATTTGACCCCTGTCATAAACCTAAATGTCTTAATTGTATAGCAAAATCAAAAAAAGGTTGTTCTTGCTGTTCCAATACTTTCAGAGGAACTGTACACAAACGACTGAATACTTTATTAGGAACACCCACATACCTGCTCATCCATGAGATTTAGGCAATGTTCACATCAACCATCAGAACGGTGAGCTCAGTGATTCTGACCATGGCATGATTGCTAGTGTTAGATGGACTGGTTTAAATATTTTTTATAGCTGCTGATCTCCATGCAGAACAGTATCCAGAGTTTATTCACAGAAAGGTGCAACAAAGGAAAAAACATCCAGCGAGTGGCAGTTCTGTGGAAGAAAATGCCGTATTGTTGAGTGAGACAGGGCTCAGGCAAATGGCAAGCCTGGTAAAAGCTTACAGAAAAGCTACAGTAACTCAGATAACTGCTATGACCTCAATACACTTGTGGTAAAAAGCACAATGCTCTTCTGTCATTCAAGAAAAGAAACCTGAGGCAGAAGTGGGCACAGTCTGACCAACCCAAGACAACTGAAGACTGTAAAAATGGAAGCTGGTCTGAAAATTTCTTAATTTCTTTTTGAGACACACAGATGGTAATGTCTGTATCTGGCACCATTATTATGAATCCATGGACCACCTGTCTTGCGTGCACCTGAAATATCTGCACAAACTATGTAAGACAATCATGTGAACATGGACCATAATCTCAAAGAAATGTTTTCAACATCAAGGATGTTTTGAATCCAAAAGGAGACCCTAGTAATAGAATTTGCATGATTTATACTTATTTATTTACATGATAAGTATGTGGGTAGTATTGCCACCTGACCGCTCCATTGTCCTACGCTTGGGTTACTGTCTGTGCAGACTTTCTTTTATTCTTCCACCGGTTTCCCCTAAGCTTTCAAATTTCCTTTCACCTCCCAAAAATATGCAATTAGGGTGACTGGTTACAGTGGATTTTCCCTGGGTGTAAGTGAGTGCATGAATGATACCTTGCGGTAGACTGGCATACCATCTGGGGTGAGTTCTGCCTTGCACCCAGTGTTCCTGGCATTTGCTCTAAATCCAAAACACCCTGAACAGGATAAAGTGGTCACTAAAGATAAATTAATGAATGATCTCCTCAGTTGTTACCTTTTCATATCATATTTATTTTTGGACCATTTGAACCTTCAATATTGAAAGACATTTACACTTGAATAAAAATGAGCCCCTCACTACACAAATTCATTAAAATCGAATTCACAGACGGTTATATTATTGATGAAAAATCACAATAATATAACACCTCATTTCTCTGAAAGCTTCAGATCATGACCTGGGTAAGTACATATATTGCCATTTAAACTTATTACCAGACGTGAGGTATAATAATGGCCTGCTGTAGAGTCCAGAATATTGGCCACAAGCAGCATAGCATTTGGTTTTCGCTGGTCACAGATGACAAAGCATATCTACAGCCCAGATGAGACAGCACTTTCAGGCTTTTTTTCCTTGAACATTTAAACACAAAGTAATGAAAATATTTGCAGAAGTCTTTATGAAATACTAGCAGTCTACCATTGAACAGGAATACAGCATTCTACTTTTTTATGAATAGCATTTTACTTTCTTTTGTGTTAGGCAGCAAGTAATTTCAAAGAAAATATGGAGTCCCATTTAAAGCCAATAGAAGTACGTGTGGCACAGCTGGTAATGCTGATGCCTTACAGCTCCAGGTTTTGATCCAGAGCTCAGGTTACTTTCTGGCCAGAGTTCTGCATGTTCTGTATGTGCACATAATTTCTTCTAGGTTCTCGTCCTGCTTGGTTACACTAAATAGGGTAAACGAGTGCATGTGTGCAAGGTGCCCTACGACGAATTGACATCTCATTCAGGGTGTATTCCCCTCTTACGCCAAGTGAGAAAGCAGTTAATGAAGAGAAATGAATGAATATGATATTAATGATATTAAATGGCTTTCAAATATTAGAGATTCCAATTTATTCTAACCTTACCAGAAATTATGTTTCCCACTGATTCTGTTTTATGCTTGCTGCATTAGGTGCAACATATGTGCACCTCTTATATTGTTCTTAACATTGTACCATGGGGTGTAAAATTTTATCCTACTCTATACATACAGTATATGTACAGTGGTGTGAAAAACTATTTGCCCCCTTCCTGATTTCTTATTCTTTTGCATGTTTGTCACACTTAAATGT
>JAOVVB010000050.1:720858-734341 GCA_028570985.1 Heterobranchus longifilis
AATGTGTGTGTGTGTGTGTGTTTAATTGGACAGTAACATTGATATAAGATATATAAGCATATTATTTTGTTGTTCACATTACAAGCCTTTATATATACAGTAGTGCGTTAGTTCTCTTCCTAGTCATATGATTATTTTATAAATATGCTGACATGTCTTAATTTCTCTTCATGCTGCGTGACAGATGTGTGACTGAAGTGGAAGTGAAAGTCAGACTCCAGGCTTTGCTCCAGCCATGGCGTGCAGCAGCATGAAGCAACCCGAGGCTGCGAATCTCAGTGAGGATCTCACCTGTGCCATTTGCTGTGATCTCTTCAGAAATCCAGTCATGCTTGGGTGCATGCATCACTTCTGCAGGGAATGCATCACTACCTACTGGAAAAGTTTCAGAGGCCCAGCTACGTGCCCTCAATGCCGCAAGGAGTTCACGACCAAACAGTTTCAGACCAACTACCTGGTAGCCGGTCTGGTCGAAAAGCTCAGAGCCAGTTCGTCACCTGGATCCGTGAGGAATTTACAGGTAAAGAATGATGTAAGCTCTCATAAGGTGCTGGCTTCAGGCTGAAAAAACTGATACAACAGTATTTTTGACATAACGGTCCGCTCAGTATAGTAATTGTGGTTTTTTATTTCAAACATGACACCTCTGTATATGGAATTAGTCATGCTGTATTGATAAGAGTTGTAACACTACATGCTTCTTTTCCAGAAGCAGATTAAGGACGGCCTTGAGTCTCAAAACTCGCAGAAAGAAGAGCTACTTGCGATGATCCGTAAAGACGAAGAACAGATGAACACAATAAAAGTAAGTCTAATCATCACAAGGTGCCTGAGTGACCTGCAGCACAGCAATCATAATCAGCAGCTAGACTACTTGCCTAGATGAACCAGGGGGAAGAATGTTAGGATAACTCTGCAGGCTTAGTCATTTGCTTATGATATTTTTGCCGATATAATTTTTACTGCATGCCATGACGTGACAGTTAGCAAAACATAAGTGCAGGCTTTGCTTTAATTTTCTGGATTATGGGTTAAGAATGAATTTCCTCAAAATTAAAAGAACTCATTTTAATGTAGAATTTGTCTCAAGCATCTTTTATTAGGCTTTAGTTAGCAGAAAAGTCTGCCCCAGTATTTAAAATATGTAATTATTTCTGTTTCCTCTTATTCTATTTCTCTCTCTCTCACATACACACACACACACACACACACACTGTTAATCAGCATTTTTGTTTGGATTAGAAAGTTGGCGCTGATCTCAGGAAGAGGGTGTGTGGCGACTTCCAAGCTCTACACCACTTGCTTCAAGTGGAGGAGGCAGCCATGCTGGACCAGCTGAAAAGGGATCAGACAGAGATGGAGAACACCCTGGCACGTCACCTCGAGGCCCTGCATACAGCAGTCCGAGAACTGGAGAAGACTCTGGCCTCGCTCCAATTAGCTGCCAGCACCGTAGGCAACACGGCACCGGTGGAAGTGAAAGATTCATAATTATTACAGATTTTAGGTTGAGAGTGTTATCATGAGAGTTTAAATATGACTGCATATATAAATGTTCTTTTTTTTTTTTTTTACTTTCCCTCCTTGTTTTTAATTTGCACAAAATATTGCAGAACAACATCAATCAAATGAAATGAAGTCTTGTAATGTGCAGTGTCAGGACTGTAGTTCTGAGTCTTTCTCTGATCAAAGCATCTGCTCTAATGCTAACATGCTCTACTTTCTTTGTCCCCCTCTAGCTGCCAGAATTAAGTTCCAGGTAAGTGGTAGTTAAAGGCATCATTTACTGTACATGCTCTCTTTTGTTTTAGGCTGTCTTTTCCTCATAAACAATTTGCAGATCAAAACCTGCTGTCCTCAATGAGACACTGTCTGCTCGAAAATAAACCATTTACCTGTTCCTATTCTCTATAAATGATTTAGTTTATATGAAAAATTTGTGACAGTAATCCTGATCTGATGATTTTCCCTGTCATTTTCAGACCACGTGTTCCAACTATCAAAGCACTGTCTATTGAAGGTTTGAAGAGCAAATATATAGCGCCTCTTCAGTATACTTTGTGGCGGAAAATGTTTCGAAATTTAAAACCAGGTAATATATAGAAACTCCTGATTAAAATATCACAGTTGGATGATCTGCCCTTATTATTACTGGCAAAGTCCTGCTCTATGTGCTTGTTAGAGCCTGGAATTTTGCTGGGTTTTTTTTAGAACAGTGGGAGATCTAAGTTAAAGAAGGGAGCAGGTAGGAAGCAACAAGTTGTAGTAGGTGAAAGTTAAGAAAGCAGTATAATTTCATGGAGGTGGGTGTGTTGCAGCTGTTAGTCTCAGTTAATCTGAAGAAAACAACATTAATCCCACCATCTTTGCACTTACAGGCAAACTGCTTGAAAACTGTAATTGCACAAGCAGCATGAAAGGGAAAAGTGCCTCCAGGCACTCGTCAAGGAATACATATCTTGATGGATTTGTGTGGGAAATGAAAGCATGTAGCATTTCAATCAATTTCTTTGATGATGCTACCACTTCACTGATTAGAAATAATTATAGCTTTGCTAAATACTCTGATTTGTACAATCCCACCTCAAGCACATTCATAAACTTTTCCCCCTCACCACGTTTTTATGTTTCACTATTGCCTAATCACTGCAGAGGTAGCAGGGCATTAAGGCGTACAACAGCTTTGGAGAGTGATTTCTCATCCAACCCTTTTCAGAGTGCTTTTTCCATCCATGCAAAGGCAACAGAAGGAAGAATAAAATCACCATTAGCTTTGTTTTCTGTGCATATAAAGCATAATAACCATAATAAATGTTTGTTCTTAATGTGCCTTGGTTTATTGTCATGCTCAGGGCCGCTTCCACTGACCTTTGACGAGGACACCGTTCATCCAGGCCTCCAGCTCTCTAGAGACAGGACCCAGGTGGTCGAAACTGAAGCCTTGCTGCCCTACAAACTCAATCCGAAGCGCTTTGTTCAGTGTGTTAATGTTCTCGCAGCCCAAGGATTCCATACAGGCAGACATTACTGGGAAGTGGCCGTTGGCACCAAGACCAAGTGGGACATCGGAGTTGCCCTGGAAACGGTGAATCGGCAGGCACGCGTGAAGCTCTGCCCCAATAATGGGTATTGGACCCTGCGTCTGCGCAACAACACCGAGTATTCAGCAGGCACCCAACCCTGGACCCCATTGCGTGTGACCTCTCGACCTCTAAGGATCGGGGTGTTTTTGGACTGCGAGGAGCGCAGAGTTTCCTTTTACAATGCCGATGACATGAGTCTGCTCTGTTCATTTTCCAACGGGCCCGTAGGAAAGGCTTTTCCATTCTTCAGCACGTGTCTCAGTGAACCTGGACAAAGAGCTCAGCCGATCCAACTCCTGCACTTCCCCACCATGGCTGTCCGAGAATCCTGAAGGCTGGAAGCTTAAGATTTTTTTTATGAGCTGTGTAAATTACATACTTGTAGATAACAAGACTAGATTATATTATTTCGAGAACTTAGCATGCTTGTTTGTAATGATACAGCTGTCTCTATTCAGATTTTATTATTGCTAATTCAGTAGTTCATATGCAGGAACTAATCTGGTATTTAATGTATGAACAAAGATCATTTACAGTTCTTCAATCTCATTATCTTGCAAACTGTTGACCAAAAAGTGTTGACCAGAAAAAAACTGTTGACTAGAAAACAGCTGACCAAAGATTTGATTTTGCCCAAATAAGTGACAGTGATCAAGCAGAGCATTAATGTTAAGCTTGCCATGTTGACAAGCAGCATGACCGTTATCTGAAATTCTGTCTTGGTGAAAACTAGGGATGGCTATCGCCTGTCACTACCTGATACAATTTTATCACGTTACCCACAGTAGGTGCAGATTTGATTAATATTGTGATTCTGTAAGCATCACAATTTTGTAAAAATCCAGATTCAATGTTATTTTTCTGGTTTGATTACAATTTTAAGACCTTGAACTTTTTTTTTGTCATACCTTAAATGTTTTATGCCTTAAAAGTTGTAATATTTGAAAAAAGCTGAATTTTTAGTGAGTTGCCGTATTTCTGTCATCCGCAATTATTATTATTTTTTCCAAACAATTTTACCAAATAATTCACTCCTACCATATGGGATGCTAGTGTTTAAATAGTTTAGAGTGTAGCACCTGTAGGATTATAAAGAAACTTCTTGAGTGCATGTTGTAACATGGGTGCGTTCGGCTTTAAATTTGCATGCTTTAGACTAATTAGCGCATATGGTGTTTTAAATGTTAATGTGTGTATAAATAGTGGGTTTCGAGACTATTTCGATCGCAGGCTTTTTAACAAATGTAAATTTACATACATGTAGCGCTATAAAAATGAGTTTCTGTTGCACCGCATATAAGCTCATGCACTCGGCACAGAAGGTTGTGTCCAAGGCTGATCGGTCATGGCCGACGAAGCTGAAAAACGCCCAATTCTGGTCACTGGCTGATTGATCAGTGCATCTCTGTAATAAATGTAACAAATCTTTTAAAAATCAATTTTGGAGCCAATGTGGCGATACATGAATCGGCATACAAAAGAATTGTAATTCATAAATGAATCAAGCATTCCCCCCATCTCTAGTGAAAACATAACAGACACCTTAAAGACTTGATTTGTAGCTGTGCTTGAGAATTTAATGTTAAATATAGGTATGCTGGATCAACTGTAAATATTTTTTAATTTTTAATACTGTAATAGCTTAAAAAATACTGTAAAAAAACATATTTAGCTGATGCATTTAAACCATTAAATAACAATTATGATTATCTATTCCACAGTCATCACTATCACTATGTCTATAATGAATATACACTAATAAAATCAAATATATATTGGCCAGCTGTTTCAGGTGCCATTTTATTTCCTTGTAGGGAACGACCTTACGAAATTAGAATTTCATGAAGTGCTCTTGGCATGTACTAAACCAGCATGCCTGTCACATTTAGTATTCTGTTGTTCTGCTTTTTTTTTCAGATGTATTCATTTGGATGCAGATCACAGTATCCCTGTAAATCAAAGTCCAAGCTTTGGGGGATGTCAGGAAGATAGTTGAGGTGATTAAATCCCTGTTCTCCTTCCTCTCTAAATGATGTATAAACAACCAGGACTTTCTCCTCCCACGTGCATGCAGTATTAACGAAATCCTCGGAAATATTGTGCGCATTTTCTTTACCCTTTTGATGAATTCTCCTAACTTGTGGAGGAAATCGTTCTGCTTGTTGACATCAAATAACAATTTTGATCGCCACTTGGCAGATGTACTTCGTTGCACTTTTCATCTTAGTTTTATGTAAAACTTAGTTTGGAAGATGTCCATCCCGGATACCCTCCCCCTTTAGATTGAGTGCTGTTATCTGTAAGACCAGACAAGTGCATCAACATCCTCTTTCCTTTTGCTCCTTGTGAAGGGTCACACAAACAGAAAGGCAGTCCTTGTGCCCCAAACTGCTTTAGTGTACTCCAGAGAGGGTCATCGGGCAGGATGTGGCATAACCTTTGCCTTTTTAGTGAATGTTGCTAACTCTGTTAATTCCGCATTGTCATAGTGGCTCTATTCACCAGGAAAGGTCAGGATTTAATCACCCCATTAACATTCCACTACTCTCTCTTTGCCACGTTTATTTGATAAGGAGCTTATGAGCTTATGGATTGCTTGTTGAAAGTTAATTTCAGTGATGGTTCATTTCACCTATGTTAGATGTCTTTGGCCAACTGATGTATTGGGATGAGAGGGTAACTTTTAGCAATTTAGCAAAATTGAACACTTCTCCAAAACATGTCTATGCTCCTCTCATGTCAATCATGAAGATCATTTGGTACCCGCTTTGATCAGATCTTTAGCTGTTGGACCTTTTTAATCAACAGGATATCATAATATGATGACACTGACAAAAATGAATACTCTGCAAGCAACAGAAAAGAGAGAATAAGTCCGACATATCAGGTTCTTGGCAGCGCTCTTGGTTGCTGGTGGTGAGAAACATGGTCCTGTTTCCTTCCGATGAGCGGGATGCTGTGGCGTGTGTTTGGTGACCTCAGGATGTGGCAGATGGAGCAGTGGCACTTCAAGGCCTAGTCCTTGAGCTAGACTCTTGAGAGCAATATTGGACAGGAAACATCATCCATTTCATGTGGAAAGCAGAAAAACTGAATAATAATAGTAATCATCATTATAATTAAAGCATTGGGAATTTAAAGTAGAGTATAATGCAGGATATTTTAAAAGATTAAGCAGTCCACCTGGATTTAACTAAGCAAATAGTAAAGAGCCTTTCACTGGATAATGACTGCAGTAATTAACATGTTTCCATTGGCAACAAGTTATGTAACCCGACCTAATGTAGTGAGTTCCTTCTTAGTTCTTAAACAACCATGTCAAAAGACATATCCTGTGGTCATGGCAAAGATCTTAGTATGTTTTAGAAGGGTCAAATTATTGCCCTGTATTAAGTCAAAACACAACTTAGATTAAGAAGTGTCCAATGCACTCTAAAATCCTGGAAGGATATTGGTGAACCATCGTCTTAGAGGAAGATATGTGGTTGAAATTTCTTTTGAATGATTGTGATTAGAAATCACTTAAATATTTGATGAAATTAAATCATAAAAAACAACAGTTGAACTCACAGCTATGTTTAATAGTGAAAGTAAGAACATTTCCACACACACAACATGAAGAGAACTAGAGCCACTTGACAAAACACCTGTGTAGCCTTAAGAAAAAGGCTTCAATTGGCTATAAAGTATGGACTGTGGAGCACAGGAAAAAGGTCACGAGTCCTGATTTACTCTGTTCCAGAGTAATTGGTGCATCAGGGTACAATCCAGTGGGGGGCAGTGTTATGATCTGGGGTTGCTTCTGTTGGTCACGTCTTCGCAATGTGCCCAAAAATGAGGACAGCTGACTACCTAAAAAAATTAATGACCAGGTTTTTCTATCAATGGATTTTTCTTCCTTCCCTGATGGCATGGGCATATTTCAAGATGACAGTATTAGGATTCACCAGGCTCAAATTGTAAAGGGGTTCACCAGGCATAAGACATCATTTTCACACATGGATTGGCCACCACAGGGTTCAAACCTTATCCTATTGCATATGTTTAGGGGAAGGATGCCACAGTAAACTCATGCCAAAATCAAAGCAAATGGCTGTCCAACATAATATATTAGGGCGAAAAGTTTTATGTTTTTTTTTTTTTTTTTGTAAAAATATACAGTGTTAAAAACTATCTGATCATAACGGGTCTTACTATTAGGCAGATATAACCTCAGGCGAACAGCAACATACAGTATAACAACACTGTGCCATTTTTAGTTTAGTAACAAAAAGTAAAACAAAAAGTAAAAAAGGAACCATGTGGGCAATACTAAGCAGCAATATTAATTGTAATAATTAATAATTAATTAATAATAATGTAATAATTTCCTAACTTATCATCATAACATCATAATAAAGGAATTTTGGTCAATTCTTCTTTACAACATTGCTTCAGTTCATTAAGGGTTGTTAAGATAATGTAATTTGCATATACACAACTCTCTTAAGGTCCCACTACAGCATTTCAAATAGGTTGTGGTCTGGACAGAAGGCGACCCGGCTGTAATAGGGCTCGAACCTCCTGACTCTCTAAACAGCAACCCTGAGCGTCAGCTACCTGAGTCACCACCGCCCCAAGTGTAACAATAAAAGGATAAAAATATGACTTGTTCTTTATATTATAAAAGCAGCAAAGAATAATGACTAACCTCATCATATACCATCCAGTAATTTAAGACTCATATGAAATTGTTTCTACTGTACACATTTTTGCACATTTCTCTTATATTTTTTGATCTGACTACAATTTCATCTGATGCTAATTGCCAAGAAATAAGATTACAGGTTTCAGGGTCCAAAAGCTCCAAAAGACTAAAGATAGTCTCTTACAGTATGTAGCTAAGTCAGGTCAGGTAAATATTTTTTTTGCAAATACATCTTTCATTTAGAAGAGCAAATATGTGGTGGTGCTAAACAGATGGTAGAGTCTAAGCTGGTAAGCCAAGAGTTTTATGCATTTATTACATTTATGTATTATACCGCAGAACATTCGGATTTCGTTGGTCAGAAGTTTTTGATTGATTTCCTTTTACAGCGGCTCTGACAGCAGCAATTCCAGCCACACTGTTTCTTTTGCTGCAATTGTTTCCATGGTAGAAATTTACACTTAACTTTGATATGGTGTAATTTTCTGTTAGAAGGTGTTTATTCAACATTTATTGAAGGAGTCTTAAGGTGTTTACAAAATGTAATTTTTAGATTTCTAACATGTGATATTGTCCTTGACTTCTTCTGTAAATGTCAATCAGTTTTACGTATTCATTAACAAGAGATTTCATCACAAGTCTTGAAGTTTGACTTGAACGCCCATCATAATTCTAACTTTAAAATGGTGAAGTTAGCAGCTTGAAATCTTTATTGAAGCAAGATTGGTCAGTTCCAATGTTGCATCAACGTCAGAATTTATGAAATTTCAGCTTCTTTGGCGCACAGATTTTCTGTCTTCTATGTGTAACATAAACATAAATAAAATCAGCACTAATATTGTGTTTTGGTTGTACCTTTTGTTCTGATTTGTCACATTTGTTACATGAATTGAGAAATTATCGGACAGAAATGGTATTGTTAAAGCGTTGGACGCACAAGCTCAGATCATGTCATTCTAGCTCGAGGTTGCTCGGTTTAAAAGTCTGTCAAAGATATATTTTTTTAAATGCATATTTCATAATCTTTTGTCACAATCTATATTATTGGCGTTTTCCTGTATTGTGTTGTCACGATGCAATTCAAGCTCTTAGAAGTGTGTATTTTTTAAACTACTTTTTTCCCCATCCTGCTGTTGGACTGATGGTCTCACATTCGCCACTAGAATACTTTGGTATATAGAGGAGTTCATGGTCAACTAAGTGACTGCAAGATGCCCAGCTCCTGTGACTGAAATCATTACCCCTCCCCCACTATGTTTGGCAGTGGGTATGAGGTGTTTCTGCTGAGATACAGTATGTCTATTATAACAGGGTCAGGTTGTGAGCTTGGTGCTCAATCATATCTGAGAGGTGAAGGACCTTGCCAGTGGCAGCTTGGCAGCGCTGGGGCTTGACCCAGGGACCTTCTGATCAGCAGTCCAACACCTTAACCACCAAGCTACCCCTGCCCTGTTCTTTTTTGTATACGCCCTACAGTTTCGCAGGGTCTTAAAAGTCTTACTACCCATAAGACAAAAAAAAAAAAAACTTAAAAATTGAAAGATCTTATAGTTTCTAATAATTCTATAAAAGACCTATTGTATGTTGTTTGAAAGCGCATGAGCTATTATAATGTTATTGCTCTACACTAACAAATAAATCACTTTTGTTTTTATTGTACAATGTAAAATGTACAGACCTAATAAATAAAAAAATCAATCATAAATAAACAATAATAAAGTTGTATTTGGTTGTACATGATTCAAAACTGAATAATGTCTACTGGAATACTTAAAGTTATTCACAGAAAATATAATTTTGGTAATACCAGCAAGTACTCACCCTAAAATCAATCATTTTCATTTTCTGTGCATTCAGCCTACAAAATATAATACAAAATCAATCACTAAAAAATTAATTGTGTGGGTATTAGTCGATCTTGATGAGAATTCAGTGAGCACTTGCGAAGAGCCGTTCATTTGTTTTTTTCTGAGCTCAGCATGAGATACATGAATGAGGATTGTATGAGAATAGATTGACTCCATATGGAGTGTCATGATTTTCTCTCTGCAAAAGGTGAGAATTATTTTAGAGCTCAAGGAGAGCTTTTTTTAAACGGAAAAGGAGGCTAATTTGAGATTTTATGCACCATTTCTTTTAGAGAAGAAAAATGAGCGACAGGAGAAAAACACCAAATGCATCTCTAGGAGATATGAATGTAACATTTTTGAGAGCTCTTTTCATGTGGGAAAAACTGAAATGCGATTGTGCTTCTTTTAACTAATGGATTTTTCCAACTTAATAATCATGCTTATAATATCTGAATTTACCCTTTTTAAAACAGGCTAGGCTTGTAAAATCAAAGGTTTTTTTTTACATTTTTGATTCCATTTTTAGATGGGAATGCTCGTTCAGTGGTTCCATAAAACTTAGTGTTATTCCATATAACTGGATCATATGATATCCGTAAGTAATGTTTGCTAATGATAACCTGACATCATGCAGTGCAGCTAATGAAAACCCCTGCACACACCATGGATAGTTTACTGGAAAACGAAACCATTTGGACCAGAAGGTTTTTCTAGTTGTGGCCAGAGCTTTAAAAGAAGTTCTTAATTTGAACAGTCCAAAAGAAAACATTGAAGAAAATCTCAATATTATTGTAGGCTCTGCCTGTTTCTTTACACCATGCAGGTAGGTGCGGAGAAACAGCCAGAGCCTACAATAATATTGAGACTTTCGTCACTGTTGTTTTTCTCATGATCTTTTCGAATATTCATTTTGTCCAGTATTTGTTTTACGGAAATGATGAGAGTCAAACCTCTCAGGGCAGATCATATACACAGGTCGGATCATAACAATAATATAGATCCAGTAATACTGCAAATAATCAATAAATAATAGATAACTGTAATTGTTCAGGGAATTAAACTTCCTAAAAGTTCCTGTACTGAAAAAGCCTTAAATATTACTGCAAAGGGACAAGCATAGGAGATTATACGTGAGAAATGAAGATGATACTAATGTGTATATTTTAATGCATACACATAGGCTTTATGTGTAAATGAATTATTGGAACGGACATGGATTATGGGGCCTCTGTGACTACAGTATACCTAGAGCATTTTGGCTAGATAAGTGTGTTTCTGTTTTATGTGGGGTTTTCCCTTTCAAAATATTCTGTTATCTCTGAAAACAGAGACGATTAATAAAGTGAATCCATTCAGGTCGCATGCTTGTTTTTGAAAGCATTTCCAATTTGCTGGAGCATGGAGGAGTTTGATGGATGGGGTATGCATGTTGCTAGTTAAAATTAACGTAATTACATTTTTATCCCTAAATGACACATACATATGTGCATATTTAAAATACTTTATGTAGGTCATTAATCAATTTATAATACAATGATTATATTTATTAATTTAATCATGTTAATATTAATTATGAGCTAGCACTGCCAAAGATACTGCACTGTTATTTAATGTGTGAGGTATACCTGTGCATGCCAATTGAATCAACACAGATTAGACTGCATACTTGGCATGCCTTTACGATACAGCATGGGAGTTTCTGCATATTTGAGTTGCCATACTTATATAAATATATAAAAAGAGCTTAACTTTAAGACATAAAATTTCTACAATGTTTGATGAAACTGTAAGACCACTGAAATTAAGTCTTTTAGTTAAAAAAAAACCCCAGCAGATTGAACTGTAAGAAAACCCATACACATGAGGAATATGTGTGGATTGAACAAGTGATAAAGCTAAATTATTTAACCGTATAAGAGTATGCTACATGGTTTTCTACAAAAGACCAAGCTAGGACTTTTACAAGACTTTAACTTACATTAATATGACATTAACTTAACATTAATATGGCGCAACCATTTCTATCTTTTCTACAACTAGCATGGTTATTTTATTTGCGTATTGACTATTCTGTAAGCTCTGTGTAGATTCTTTTGATTGCCAACTCTAGCACATACACTGGGTGTGTTCATCTGTGCACATTTCTTACTCCAACTGTGAAGCAGCAGTGCCAAAATAACTATAGAGCAGAAAGCAAGTGGGAAAAACAATCAAAGCTGCTATGGTCATTATGGTCACATTAAAGTGCTTTTTGACAGTTTATCATCTTATGTGACATTTCTATGATAATCACACCACATTTCACTCTACAATATATGCTGTCACTCAACAAAGTGGCCGTCACTTTTCTATTTCGTCCATATGAACAGGGAAAATGTATATATTATATAATGTCATAAAAGTGACTATATATTTTATTTGAACTTGTTCAATTGAAATATACAGTTTTTTTAATCTTATAGTGTTCTACATGTTCTCTTATAGTACACTGAACGAACCCTGCATATATCAATGATTAACTATGTAAATTGGTAATGTCTTAATTATTTAATGCCTGAGATTATTAATTTATGTATTGAGAGATTCAAAACATACTTTATGATAATAAATTCTTTAGGAAATCTTGTTTTTGTCACTTGTCTTCAGTAAATCTTTTATCCTCATCTCAATCACAATGGATCCACTGATTATCCTGGGAACACTGGGCATAGTCAGCATCCATACACTCTATACCTGCCAGCCCATCACAGTGCACAATGCACACACTGGATATAATTATATAATGGTATATTAATATTGTCATAAATATATGACAATATGCTTTTATATTACATCAGATTATTTGAAGCAGCTGATGTTAAAATGTGCAAAATGATCATTTTAATAAGGAACAGGTTTATTATTTTAAAAAAAAATTGTAGTACAGTACTGTGCAAAAGTCTTTAGCCACCCATAATACCTTCAAATTTTGCTTCTGAAGAGACAGACTTTCTTGTTATTTTTTTAAAACAGTTTTTGGGAACAGCTCTCCAGGCTTCCTGAAGTTCGTTTCGACTGAAGAAATTCTAGAACTGGAATTTGTAGATGGACTAACAAGCGCTGTACTGCCAACAGTTCTAGAATCACAGAAGTGCTTCAACTGAATATATCCCAATTCTGACATAGAACTGTTCTCAAAACTGTTTCCATTTGCTCATGTACAAATTTCAGTTTTATAATGTGTCCAGTCAAATGCCCTCTTAGTCACACCTAAGGGCATCAGCCACTTACAGTATTCACAAGCTTCTGGCAGGTGGGACTTCCATGCTGACACAGCTGACACAGTTAGACGGTGCATTAAAATGAACCCATTAACCCAAACACAGGATTAAACCAGGGACACTGGAGCTGTGACGAGGCTCACTACCACCTACACCGCCATGCCACCTATTATCTGTTCTTGGTTCTGTTTGAATGACACTTGCAGTGTTTGTTTGGAGGCTTGTAGGAATACACTGGTATTGATTTAACAGTGGATATTACACTGTCGGCTATGTAAACTGACAAAAAAAAAAAAAAAAAGCTAAGTTTTGAACAGTGTGGGTGATAATGTAAAACAATGTGTTAACTGAACACTCCTACTATTGTTTTTGATTCCCTTTAACCTTAATAGGCTACATAAGTTATATAACTCTGACACCGCTTACACACTCTCACTGGGATTTGGTCCTCCTTTTGCTGATATAACAGCTTCCACTCTTTTTATACACAAGACAGGGCACAGTCATGTTGGAAAAGAAAAGGGCCTTCCCCAAACGGTTGCCACAAAGTTAGGGAAGCGTAGCATAAGAATAGTCCAAGATGTCTTGGTATGCTAAAGTATT